>PVJX010034577.1:0-18844 GCA_004027295.1 Dolichotis patagonum | reverse complement strand
GGGCAGACAGTGGAGTGGAAGAGAAAAATAGACTTATCAATGGCAGAAAAATAGAATAGCAGAAATGAGGCAGAGAAGATTGGCTATAATCTCTAGTATAGAGGGCCTCGAAATAGTAACAGAGAGAAACACAGGCAGAGTAGATCAGGAGATAGGGTCCATTGAGCTGCTCTATATAGGGAGGCAGTGGGACCCAAAATAAGCAGTGCACCCTATGGGAGTGAAAGGGGAGGAATTGTCTAAAAAATGAAGGCAGAGGTTACTGTTAAAGGGTAACAAGATTTAAAATTTACATTGTTCTCACCACTCCGCTTGGATGGATTACGTGCTGTTCCAGTTTGTCTACTTACACTAGACTTGAGGACATGGTCAGCTATCCCAAAAATAAAGAGGCCATATTATGGTAATCCTTATTATGACTGATCTTATTTGAATCTGGTTTGTTAGATTGCTACTTTGTATTGACTGATTTTATTTAAATCTGTTATGATGGATAGCATCAAGTCTAAGTGTATAGGCAACTACACTGAAGATGACAAGATTCACTAAGATACCCACTCTGGTTTGCTTATTACTTGCTTTTGAAGTCTTATAATATCTCCAATGCTTTGTTTTTATTAATGTTGTTATACACTGCTGAGACACCATGGTAACCATTGTAGATCACCTTGTATTGCGGTTTTTTGTGACTTTTCTGCCTCATGTTTTTCTAGGAATTGTTTTGTTTTATCTTGCTTTGTTTTGTTTTTCCTGCTAATACAAAAATGATAGATAT
Organism: Dolichotis patagonum; assembly: GCA_004027295.1. Taxonomy (NCBI): domain Eukaryota; kingdom Metazoa; phylum Chordata; class Mammalia; order Rodentia; family Caviidae; genus Dolichotis; species Dolichotis patagonum. The sequence continues at coordinate 18,069 of PVJX010034577.1, read as the reverse complement.
ACAAGTAGAGACTCAAGCATGTGTAGACCTTATAAACAGTTTACAAGAACCAACTATATAACACATGTTGAAATGAACAACTACTTTTAAGGAAAAGAGACACTACAATACCCAGTACTGATTCCATAATATCATGATATGAAGTCCAGCAAAACTATCACTTTTTGTTCAAAGTGATCTTAGCTTGCTTTGCCTTGTTTAATTAAGTTCAACACACATTAAGGTATGGACAGCTGTTTTGAGAAGAATGAGAGACACTATGACAGCCATTCTTGGCTTCCCTAATGTCTGGTCTTGAAGACTTGAAATGCCCTCCTCATCCTGCTCAGATCAATTCCATACTAGGTTGTTTCATGTGAATTCCCTGTATGTGACAATATGGACAACTATTTGGAAGAAAGCAAGAGTCAATATGATAGAGTGTGAATATCTCTGATTGTCTAGTTTTGATATTTTTGTCTCTTACATTGATTTCTTGTGATCTGCTTTGCTCTGTTTTGTTGTGTTTAATTTTACCCTTTTGATATAATTGCATGTATATTTGCATGGGTAAGATGGATGACCATATTGCTGTTTTTGTCAGATTGTGGAGCAGAACCGTTAACAGTCTCACTGTTTGAATGTCTACTTTACATGTTTTAACTTTGTAAATTGAACAACTATTTCCAAGTAGTCAGTATGTAATTTTTCAAGTAATAATTTTTTTGTTTTTTTTGTTGTTGTTCTTTTCCTTTTTTCCTTGGAATACTGTATTGTTGCTACCCTTTATTCTGTTTTGTTTTGTTTTGTTCTCTTTAAATAAAATTATTTTTAAAAAAAGATCTACTTCCTTACCAAACTTTAAGAATCTAATACTACATTATTGTTAACTATAGTAATCAAGCTGTACATTAGCTCTCTAATATGTATTTATCCTACATCACTGAGCCTTTGTGTCCTTTGGTCAGCATCTCCCCATTTTCTTCCTCCCATAGGCAGGGAGAAACAAATTCTATTTTCTTCTCGTATGAGTAACTTTTTTAGATTCTACATATAAATGAGAGCATACAGTATTTGTCCTTCTGTGCCTGGCTTACTTCATATAGCATAATGCCCTCCAAAGTTCATCCTTCTTTCGAAGGCTGAATAATATGTACATAATATATACATAGTATATATAAAATATGCCCTAGACATATACTTTGTCTTCTTCATGAAAATGAAATCAAACTGAGCTGTAAAACTAAATGGAAAACAAAAAATTATAAAATTCCTAGAAGGTAACATAGGGGAAAAGCTCTATGATCTTGGCCATAGTGATGACATTAGATAACACATCAAAGGACTAATCCATTAATATATTTAATATATAGACAATATGAGCTTCTATTCTGAGATCTCTCTTCTGTTCCATCGTTGTATTTGTCTCTTGTCAAAACCACACTGTCTTGGTTATTGCTGTTCTGTAGTAAGTGTTGAAGTTGAATAGTGTCAATTTTCCAACCTCACTCTTCTCTAAGAATGTGGTAGTTATTCAGAGTCTTTTGCCTCTTCATATAAACTTTAGGATCAGTTTGTTGATATTCACGAAAGAACCTGTTAAAGTTTTGATTGGGATTATGTTGAATTTGTAGGTCAGGTTGGGCAGAACAATAATACTGAATCCATGAAGATTCAATCTTAATAATATTGAATCTTCCTATCAATAAAAATAGACTATCATTCCCTTTATTTATGTCTTTAATTTCTGTGCCAGCATTTTTAGAATTCTTGACATAGGTATTTTTGCTTTGCTTTATTTTTATTATACTGTTAGGGATCAAACTCAGGTCTTATGCTTGATAAGCAAGCACTCTATTACTGAGCTGCAACCGTAGCCTCATTGTCTTTTTAAAATGTATATATCGAGACATGCATGGTGGCACGGGGTTGTAATTCTAATACTTGGGAGGCTGAGGAAGGAAGATTGTGTGAATTCAAGATCAGCCTGGGGTACATATTGAGTTCAAAGTTAGCAAGACCCTGTCTCAAAAAAAAAAAAAATCGAAAGTCATATACATACTAGTTACAATTTGATTGTTTCAATTTTTCTGTATCATCACTTTATTACTTAATTTGCATTAAAGTAGAACAAGCTCTTGACAGATTTCTGAAAGTTTCCAATAACATCAAACAGTTGGTGGCAATTATATGTAAGTGGTGGTAACTTTTGATCAAGACTAATGTAACAGAAAAAACTGTGGATGTAGTCTGTTCCTAACAGTGGCCACCACAAATGATAGTAACAGTGACACTTAAACCTTGTTGCATGCAAAAGGAACCTGAAAACAAGTCAAAACAGCTATCCTATTTTTGGACAAAGTGGACTTCAATCCAAAACTGATCAGAAGAGGCAAAGAAGGTCACTACATATTGGTTAAGGAAACAATTCAATAAAAGAGATAACAATTGTAAATGCATATGTACTGAATACCAGTGCACCCAATTTCATAAAACAAATACTACTGAAAATAAAAGAGCAGGTAAATATTAGCACAATTATAGTGGGGGAATTCAGTTTGCTATCACAAACAGATCAACTAGACAAAATATCAGCCAGAAATTTCAAAGTTGAATTAAATCTTTGAATAAACTTAATAGCTTAATAGGACTTAATAGCTACCTACAAAGTGTTCTACCCAACAACCACAGAATACACTTCTTTTCTCAGTAGCATATGACCACATATTAGCCCATAAAGCATGCTTGAGTAAAACAAAAATAATCAAAATTATCCCATGCATATTATCAGATCATAATACAATAAAAATTAATACAATAAAAATCAATGGCAAAAGAAACTACAAAAATTATGCAAATACATGTAAATCAAATAACACGCCCTTGAATAATTAATGAGTCACAGAAGTCAAGGAAGAAATTAGTTCCTAGAATCAAATGATAATACTGGTACAATATATCAGAATATAGGGCACACAATGAAAGCAATTCTATGAGGAAAGCTAACTGCACTGCAAGGTCCTAGAAAAACAAGATTAATACAAGCTCAAAGCTAGTACAAGGAAGAAAACTATAAAGATCAGAGCAACAATTAATGAATTAAGAATACATTAAGACTAAAAAAAGCCACACAGGATCAGTGATGAATGGAAGAATAAACAAAATAGACAAATCCTTAGCTAATCTTACTTTAAAAAAAGGAAAGAAGAGGCCCAAGTCAATGGAATTAGAAGTAAATCTGTACTCCAATGAATTAGAGAATTCAGAAGAAATGGATAGATTCCTAGATACAAGTGAATTACCAAAACTAAACCAAGAAGTCATTAAAATCCCTGAATAATACAATAACAGGTATTGAAACTGAAAAGCTCAGGCCCTGATGGATTCATTGCTGATTTCCACAAGAATTTTGTGGAGGTTCTAATGCCAATACTTCCCAAACACCTTAATAAAATCAAAAAGGAAGGAGTACTCTCAAATTCATTCATGGAAACTAGCATTACCCTGATTCTAAAACTATACAAGGCTCCAATCAAAAAAGAAAACTACTGCCAATCTCTTTAGTTAACATAGGCACAAAACAATCCTCAACAAAATACTGGCAAATAGAACGCAACACATCATCAGAGATCACACATCATCAGAGAAGGGGTCACCGGCACTGAACTGACCCTTTGGAGCTTTCAGTGATAACAGCCAGCTGCAGCCTGTGTGCCACGGTCTCATCCCCTCTGTCACACGTCATGATTGAGTAGCCTTCATACCAGGACTGCAAGGATGGTTCAACATGTGTAAATCGATAAATGTAATATATCACATAAATGTGAAGCAAGGACAAAAATCAACTCAATAGATGCTAAAAAAGCCTTTGACAAAATCCAACATCCATTCATGATAAAAAGAAAACTCTGAAGAAAATAGGAACAGGAAAACTTTATATGAATATGATAGAAGCCATTTATTGAGCAATATACTGACAATATCTTATTAAATGAGGAAAAACTGAAAGCTTTACCTCTAAAATCAGGAAAAAATAATTATGTCCACTATCACCACTGCTGTTCAATATACCAGTGGTACTCAAAATATAAACTAGAGCAATCAGGCAAGAGAAAGAAATAAAAAGTATGTGTATAGTAAAAGGAGAAATCAAACTATCATTATTTGCAGATGACATGATCCTATACAGAGAAAGACCCAAAAAAGATACCCCCAAAATCTCCTAAAGTTAAAAACCAGATTTAGCAATGTAGCAGGATACAAAATTGACACACAAAAATCAACAACATTCCTACACAGCAATAATGAACCTACCAAGGAAGAAGTTAGGAAAACATTAGCATTTAGAATAGCATCCAGCAAAAGTGAATACTAAGGAATTAATCTAATTAGGGAAATAAAAGACCTTTACAACACAAACTACAGCACACTGAAGGAGATTGAAAAGGACATCAGAAAATAGAAATTCTGGTAACCTGCCTGCCACCCTGGGAAGTGACTGTGGTCTGGCAAGCCGCGGCCACCCCAGGGTGGGGAAACAAGAAGCAAGAGCGTTTCCTGAGATCTGCGCCAAGTTGGAACTTAGGGCACTGAGCCAACCAGCAATCAGCCTGCTGCCTACTGGGGTGCGGGCTTAGAATCAAACATACCACATCCCCCCCCCCATTAACAATTGGGATCCAGGGATCTGGGTATCTCTTAGGAGGTGACCATATTTGGTACATCAAGTCGGGGGAGTTTCCTTCTAGTATCTCTGAAGGCAGATATTTTTATCGCCGTTTTGCTTTGTCCTGAGTAATGGTGTTGCTCTATTCAATACTCTGTGTTGATGTGTTCTATAATGTTATGTATTTCTTTGATTTTGCTGTACCTAGCAGAAGAACAACTATTGTGAAGACGAGATATACAATGTTGCCTATTACTGTTGTCCTGGTGACCTGCTGTGATGTTCTGTGCCAATTTCACTATACTGTCTCAATTGGCTTTATTCCATCCTGGTTTTTTTGTAACTGTGTATTCACTTTGTATGCCTTAATTTTGTAACATGAACAGCTATTTCTGGGAGGACAGTATGTGGTTTGTCAACTAGTGATTTATGGGGTTTTTTTGAGGTTCTGTATTGTTTCTACCCTTTTTTCTGTATTGCTTTTTTTTCTCTTTAAATAAAATTTTAAAAAAAAGAAAATAGAAATTCTGTTTTTCTGGATAGACAGAACCAGTACTGTCAAAATGTCCATACTTCCAAAACTGTCTGTGTGCCACAATTTCATCACATCTGTCATATGTCATGATTGAGTAGCCTTCCTTGTAAAGAAATTTAATGCAATCCTAACTGTTGTAGCTTGGCATAACTAACGCCATCTTGTGCCCTGTATTTGACCCAGAAGAGCGAAAAATTACTCAGGGTACAAGTCCCATGAGCAAAGCAGGATGAGCTGCTCCCACAAGAAAAATTAACCTGCTCAACAAAGAAGCAGAATACAGGTGTCAACTAAAAATTAATGTAAGATTCCAGCTAAATTGTTTCCAACAGGATGTCTTTTTGTGGTTTTGTGTTTTAAAAGCTCTGTAACTTTCCAGCTCAGTGCCTCTCGTTTGGACTCTGAAAAAGGTGTCCACTGGTGGTCGCTGAGCTCAGCTAATAGAGTTCCAAATTTATCAATTTTGCTGCTTGGATTCCTATATTGTTCACAAACCCACCTCATTAACCAAATACCGACCACGTTGCTCACAGGATTAGACAAAATAATTCTAAAATTTATTTGGAGTCAGAGAGACCTAGTATAGCAAAAACAGCCTGGGGTAACAAGAACAAAGCAGGAGGCATCACAACCCCTGATTTGAAGTTACAATGATAAAACAGCATGGTACTGGCATAAAGACAGTCACGTGGGTCAGTGGAACAGAATAGCGGACATAGAAAGAACCCATGGCACACTCAACCATCTGATCTTTGATGAAGGGGTCAAAAATATACACTACGGAAAAGATAGCCTCTTTGTCAAATAGTACTGGGGAAAATGGCTAGATTGAAGCTAGAGCCATAAATCTCACCATGTACTAAGCTAAAATCAAAGTAAATCAAATAGCTAAATGTTAAAACAGAAACACATGACCTTCTGGAAGATAAAACAGGCCAAACTCTTGAAGAAATAGGGGTAGGCAAGGATTTTATAATAGAATCCCAGTTATACAAGAAATCAGATGGGATCATATCAAATAAGAAGTTTCTGCACTACAAAGGAAACAACCAACAGAGTGAAGACACAGCCTACAGAATGGGAGGAAAAACTGCCAGCTATGTCTCAGGCAGAACATAAAAAGAGCTCAAAAATATCAGACCTCATCAAAATAAAAGGTCCCTCAAAATAAAAGACCTAATTTTAAAAAATGGGCAACCATAATGAACAGACATTTGCCAGAAAAAGTACAAATGGCCAAAAAATACATGAAAAAAGTGTTCCACATCGGTTGCCATTAGAGAGATGCAAATTAAAGGAACACTGAGATTCTCTCTTACTCCAGAAAGACAGTATCATCAAGAAATCAATTAATAACAAGTGCCAGTGAGGCTGTGGGGAAAAGAGAATGCTCTACATTGTTGGTGGGAACATAAAGTAGTATAATCACTATGGAAACTAATATGGAGATTCTTCGAAAAAACTGAAAGTAGAAATTCCATTTGACCCATATACCCTTTTCTAGGTATCTTCCTGAGGTAAAGACATAATATTACAGTGATACACGCACCCCTACATTTATAGAAGTTCAATTCATAATAGCTAAATCTTGGAATCAACGTACACTGTATATCCATCAACAGATGAATAGGTAAAGAGAATGTGAGATTTATACACCATGGAGTACTACTTTATCATAGAGAAGGATAAACTTGAGTCATTTGTAGGAAAATGGGTGCACCTTGATATCATAGTGTTTTGTATGTAATGTATGTGACGTATCTCAATTCTTCCCCTCACTTGCGAGCATCAGATTCATCTATTTTATAAAGTTAATTATCATACAAGTGAAATAATTTTTAAAGCCTTATAATTATTAAGGTGAAGAAGTAAAAAAGTACAAAGGAAGATACCAAGATTTTTTCAGATTAAAAGAGACTAGAGCTGAGCGTGATGGTGCACACCTGTAGTCTCAGCACTTGGGAAGCTGAGGCAAGAGGACTGCTGCAAATTCAAGGCCAGCCTGAGCTACGTGGTGAGTCCAAGGCCAGCCTGGAACTACAAAGTGAGACTCTGTCTCAAAAAACAAAACAAAATGAAACAAAACAGAGCAGATTAAAGGAGACTAGAGACATGAAAGTCAAGTGGAATATGTTATCCTGGATAGGATCTTGGACTGGGGAAAAAATAGTTATGCTCTTTAGTATGGACAGTAGATTATAATATTTTATCTAATTAGCTTTTCTGCTTTTGCTAATTATGCTGTGCTTAGAGAATGTTTTTGTACTTTGGAAATATTCACTGAAGTGTTTAGAGGCATAATGTTCCAGCTTACTTCCAAATAATATAATATACAGAAAAGTATATTTTGATATACAGAGAAAATGATAAAGCAAACGGAGGCAAATGTAAATAAATGGGGTAAAATACATATGAAAAAGTGTTTGTACTTTTTGTCTTTTAATTTTTCTGTAACTTAGAAATAATAAGTCTTCTCCCAAAAGCTTTAAAATTGACCCTAAAAAGTTTAAAAATCATGACTTCGACATATTTTCCTCTAGTAATTTTCCTCTAGTAATCCAAACTTCTAAAAAACTTTTTAGACTTTTAAGAGTTGCATCTAGACCATTTGGTCTAAAGACGTAAACATAAGGGAAAAATTTAAATACCACAAAAACTCTATCAACAATACATTGTTGCTAGATGGAAAATATAAAACTGAAGGTAACAATGTGTTTCATTTCAATCCATCCAATATTTTGCGCAGCTATTAATGAAGTTAACTCTGATGCAAAGGTGATAGTCTAAGTAGTTTTTCCTTTGGTGAATAATATCTGGGGGAAGAGAGCTTAGGGTTAAAGAGGTATGACATCAGTTTACATGGCATGAAGTATACTTACATCAGAGTTCTTTGCACTATTTCTTTTTCTATTTTTAATAATTTTGCTGTTCAAAATTATTTAACATCAAAAATTTTTTGGGAAATGAAAAAACTTCATACTTTCATAAATTCTTCCTCCTGTCAGCCAATATCCACCAGTACCAGAATAAATTGCAGATCACATAATCTTTTCTAAGGTTGTCATCTGCATTGATAAATGTCTAGATCCATCCCTGTCTGTTATTGGTTTTTGTAGCTTACATGTCAAACCCGGTGGCTGCTTGTAGATGAGAATGAGTCAGTCCAGAACTTCATCATAATGGGAACATCCATCAAGGATTGGTTAGATTGGTCAAAATCATTTGACAGTTAATGTATTTAAGCAGGTGAGTAGCAGAGGTATGTCCATTTTTAATAAGCTGCTTAGTTGAAACTCTAAAACCAAAATAAAACCTATTTTTCTTAGAAAACAGATTAATTTGCTAACAGACTCTGAATGTCTAGGAATTATGCAACCTGCAGTGACTGTTGACAGCATTCCTGACATGAAGCACATTGATTTCCTATGCTCCTTGTCTTGGTTTAAACTTTTATGTTCATGATTTTGTTCAGTATTATGTGAAGGTAAAGTAATATATCATTCCTGTCAAAACAGTGAATAAATTGAGCATGATAGCACAATGCTTGCAAACCTAGGGTTCTGGGAAGCTGAAATGGGAGGATCACAAGTTCAAGTCCAGCCTGGGTAATTTAAAGACTTCTCATATCAAAATAAAAAACAAGAAGATCTAGAAATATAGCTCAAGAGTAGAGAACTTGCCTGGCTGTCCCCGGGCTCAATGCCTAGGAGAGCAAAGCAAAGCAAAGCAAAGCAAAGCAAAGCAAAGCAAAGCAAGCATACAACAGTTAACAAAGCAGTGGCTGATATTTAGTCCAACCTTTTTAATTTGGAGATTGGTGACCTTCATTGTTGCCTTTATAGCTACTAAGCCATTGATATATGGTACTTAGAAAATCTCAGTCTGCTTGTCACATGTCAAAAAAGTTACCATAGAGGGAAGGTGGTGATAGAGAAAAAGGCTTTATTACAATGGGCTGGCAGACTGGAAGATGGAGGACCCTCACCCTAAAAGACCATGTTGCTGGGCAGTTTGTAGATGTGTGATGACAGGCTGGGAGGTGCCATGTAATAGCTGGGAGTTTGCGACCGAATGACACACGTTAGATCCTAATTAACTAGCCACCGATGTTTCACAGTTCTGTAAGCATGAAGAACAAAGATCATTATTTCCTTGAAGTATTCTCCTTACTGGTTGATTTTTCCATGTGCAGTTACTGACATCACATAATGCTCAGAGTAGAGGGGTAGTTTCCCTGAGGCCTCTTTCTCATCACCAAATTCATAGTAGTGAAAGAAAACATACTTCACATGATTACTGTGGAAGAGGATTCAAGTCTGAGGTTAAATAGGGAGTTTGGCATAAGATTTGGTCTAAATCCTTGGTTTTTTATTGAAGTATAAACCCACATTTTCTAATATTATCATAAATAATATTATTTAGTAATATTGTTAATTTATTTTATTGGTTTGGGATACATTAAGATAGCTAACAACTATATAATATTTAATAGAGGATTTGAGAAGGAAGATAAACATATGGTTATATATTCAATCTTTGGTGGAAAATATTTTGTTAAAAATGGGTATGAACATTGGCATTAAAATATATAGAATCATAAAAACTAGAAACTAAAGTTAAAAAGACCGCTCAGATATGAGGTCCCGGGGCTACCATTAGTGAAACTAAGATCAGCAAGCACGGCGCCTTCCTCGAGCCACCTGAATTCCTGCCTGGGACCGACCTGACCAACCGAACCGCGCCAAAGCGACTGGCTTGAGCGGCCCGGAGCAAGGAGCTGAACAGCCCTGTGCACGGCTTGCCCGGACCCGGCCCTGCATGCAACCCACCCAGAGGCACCATGAATTTGCACCGCAGCCGCGCTGAAGTCGGGAGGTCGGGGAGCCCAGCAGTTCTCAGGGACCGGCATCAACACGCGAAATGATAGATATACATGTAGAGACTCATGCATGTGTAGAGCTTATAAACAGTTTACGAGAACCAACTATATAACACATGTTGAAATGAACAACTACTTTGAAGAAAAAGAGACACTATGGTACCCAGTGCTGATTCCGTAATGTCATGATGTGAAATCCAGCAAAACTATCACTCTTTGTTCAAAGTGATTTTAGCTTGTTTTGTTTAAGTTCAACACACATGAAGGTATGGACAGCTGTTTTAGGAGAATGAGAGACACTATGACAGCCATTCTCGGCTTCCCTATTGTCTGGTCTTGAAGACCTGAAACGCCCTCCTCGTCCTGCTCAGATCAATTCCATACTAGGTTGTTTCATGTGAATTCCCTGTATGTGACAATATGGACAACTATTTGGAAGAAAACAAGAGTCAATATGATAGAGAGTGAATATCTCCAATTGTCTAGTTTTGGAATTTATGTCCCTTACATTGCTTTCTTGTGATCCACTTTGTTCTGTTTTGTTGTGTTTAATTTTACCCTTTTGATATAATTGAATGTATATTTGAGTGGGTAAAATGGATGACCATATTGCTGGGCTTTTTGTCAGATTGTTATTACTCAGTAAGAGTAGTTGGATGTCATCCCTGCCAATCTTTTTTCCCTGAATGAAGTTATGTGAAGGTCTCTTTTGAAAAGTGACTGATTGAGATGAAAATTTCTTCTTTCTTAAAGCCATCTCTTCCAAAAAAGGTAAAAGATTAAATTTTGCTTGGCATAGAGTTGAGATTACTTAAAAAAAAATTGAATCTAGTCTTGTAGAATCTGAATGTTGTTCATTACTCTTTTTCAGAGAGCACTAGTTTGTAATCTTAGCACACACTGGAATGACCTGGGGAGTTTTCACATTACCAGTGTGTGAGTCCCATCTCCTGCTATCTAATTTACCTAGACTGAGGTATGGCCTGTGGGCCAAAATTCTACAAGTGCCCCAGTGACCCTAGCTACAGATAAGGTTGAGAAGCATAGAAGCAGCAGAATATCTAACTAGTTACTGGTTCCTTAGAACTTGCATATTTTCACCTAATGCTCATTTCTAAGATTTTAAAATTAGGCTTATTCCAGACAGGTAAGTTTTCTTTGTAGTAGTATTAGTTTACTGTTTAAATTACAATTTGAGGCTTCTAAAAACTATAATATTAATTTTAACAAGTGTAAACAATTATGTACAAATAATTTAAAAACACCATGGCTGAGATGTACTCAAGCTCGTTAACTGAACTTAAGCCAAAATGAGTTGTTCTTTGAGAATAGTTCCAAGCCTGGTGTGGTGTCACAGCCTGTAATTCCAGCATTGTTGAGGGTCTGAGGCAGGAGGATTGAGTGTTTGAGCCCAGCTTGCTTTACTCAGCAATTTAGTGTGACCCTGTCTCAAAATAAAAAATAATAAAAGGGCTAGAAAGGTAGTTCAGTTGCAAAAGCCCTGAATTCAATCCCCAGTATCCTCTTGGTAGTTTAAAAGCCATTTAAAAGACCTCTAAGAATGTAACCAGCTTTTTCTAAGAAAGTTTTAATCATTTATCTTAAAATTATCAATAGCATCATTTATTACTTTTTCCATAGAAATGTCCAAAGTACTTGAGAACCACAGACCAATTCTTCTGCAATCAATACCTTCAAGAACACCTCCAACAGTCCATCCGCAGTCGATTATGCCCAGGGCCACATCCATATAAATTTTTTTGGTTCCTTAACTGAATTTTTAAAATAAAAATTTAACATGGAAAATGTGCACATTTCTGCATGCATATTCTATTGCAATAAAATGCTTAAGTCACATATTTTTAAAGGCAAATATGTTTAGCTGGGCATGGGGGCATGTTCCTGTAATCCCAGCACTTGGGAGGTTGAGGTAGGAGGATTGCCATGAGGTCAAGGCCAGCCTGAACTATAAAGTGACTTCACGGCCAGCCTGAACTGCATAGTGAAACTGTCTCAAAAAAGACAAAAAAAAAAAAAAAAAAAGTCAAACATATCAAAAGCTTGATAGCAGAAAGTTGCAACCCTCTGCTTATCTTTCCCATTATAAATATGCATGCTCCAGACCTAACCTCTTTAAGTGCTTTTAACTTTTTTTAAAAAAGCATTTACTGTGGTCACCATATGGCTCAAGGAACTCTCCAAATAGGAGATGGGGAGCTCAATTTATTCCCATTTACGGAGTAGGTTTTCTGACCCTGTCACAGAAAAGCCGCTTCAAGACACTACCGTGAGAAGCCTAAACAGACTTATTAGAAGTTAAAGAAGCACATCCTCAGAAAAAAGAGAACAGGTGCTTGAAAAGCACACAACCATCTGAGGCGAGGATGCTTTTGTATGGTCTTGAGATGAACAATCTCACAGTGCTCAGGAACCTATGGCACATGTGTGATTTGATTTTCTTTTAAGACAAAAGATGTTAGTGTATGAGTGAGTGTAAACTAAAATTTGTCTTCAGGTTTAATTGCAGTGTTGGCACTTTGCAGTAAACAAGTGGATTTTGGGCTCAGTTTGGGCACTCATTGCTAGAAGATTCACCATAACTGCCAGGAGGAGGATTTCTGGTGTTTGTCAGGTTACTCATTAATAGGTTAGATTAGAATGCAAACTATAGGCCAGATTTAGTGGCACATGTCGCTAATCCCAGAATTCTGGGAGATTAGAGAAGAATCTTGAGTCTGAGCCTACTGTAGGCAATTTAGTGACTTAGTAAGACCCTGTCTCAATTTTTAAAAAAGCAGCAGGATATAGCTCAGTGCAAGGCCCTAGGTTCAATACCAATGGGTGTGTGGGTGTGTAGTGGTGGGGGCGGGTATGTTTGATGTTTAGAGATACTGTTGGTAATTAATAGTATTGTTTCCTTGAGGGAGGAAGTCTACAGAACTCATGAATCTGTTGTATCTTAGGAATTTTTGTAGTGGAATCCTGGAAGGGAAAAGACCATTGTAACCTTGGATAACGTTGATTATGTCATGAAGGTGCAGTTTTCTCTAAAGTACAATTTTAAAATTATAATTTTGCTCGTAACCTCTCTGCTTATCTTTATTTCTTCTACCTTATCTCACTACCTTATCTCGCTTTAGATATTTCTAAATATCAGTTTATGATTAAAACAATGCTGAGATTCCATCTCACCCCAGAAACAATGGCTATTGTTAAGAAATCAACCAATAAGAAATGCTGGAGGGGCTTGGGGGGAGGAGCCCTTCTCTGCTGTTGCTGAGAGTTTAAGCTGGTGCAACCACTGTGGAAATCAATGTGGAGCTTCCTCAAAAAACTAAAACTAAAAGCTCCATCCAACCTAGCTATTCCCCTTCTTGATCTCTTCCCAAAAAAATTAAAAGCATTATTCCACAGTGATAAGTGCACACCCGTGTTTATAGTGGCACAGTTCGTAATAGCTAAATCTTGGAAATATCTTGAATGTCCATTAATTGATGAATGGATAAAGAAGATGTGGGTTTTTTTTAATCCAGTGGAGTACTAGTCTTCCATAAAAAATTAAGCTTCAGATTAATTTTCTAGCTAAATGGACGCACCATGAGACCGTACTGTTACATGAAATAAATTGGACACACATTTTCAAATATCGCAAGTGCAATTAAGGACCAAAATGTGTAATAGTGAAATGGGAAGAAAATGTTCAGATGAGAAAGGGATCTAGGGGATGGAGGAAGAAAGGAAAGAAAGAACTACAAAAAAAGAATAGAAGGAAAAAATGGAAAACAAGCTTTTGTAAATAAGGAGGGGACGAAGGGTTGAAGGGAGGGGAGGAGAATAGGAAACAAAAAAAGAAGCAAGATATATCATGTACAGATACAAATTCCCCATGATGAACATTATCATTAGGTAAATCTAAATATACCAATAAAATAAAAATAAAAAACTTTCATGCATCATTTGATTTTGTAATTAACCTTAATAAAAAAGCATCTCATTAGTTCAACTTTAAAAAAAAAATCAGTTTATGAGACGATTTCTTGAATTTTCAAAAAACAACAGTAGTGGGAACTTGAGGTAGAAGAATCCCTTGAGTACAGGAGTTTGATACCAGACTGGGCAACATAGCAAGACATCAAAAAAAACTAACATTAACTGCGTTAACTGCAGTTAATTGTCTTTTCCAAATTGAAATAGGAAATTTATTTTTCCTATATCTCCATCTTTCTCTCCTCATCTTCACTATTTCCCATCCCATTTTGCCAGTACATTTAGACCACAATTTGTGGTCAGCTCAATATTCATGGTTATTTTATTACAGATTCTATTGTTTATAATTATATATAATTTATTAATATATATTTATATAATTTATATAATATATAATTTATATAATATATTTGTATAATATATTTATAAAATTATAAAATTATGATTATATCTTCTTTTTTTCTTTCTTTCCTTTTTTTCTTTTGGTACCAGGAATCAGACTCAGCACCTCACTATGTCATGCTTTTTGTGTTAACTATAAATATATAGTTGCCTTGCTTCTTATTTAATATTTTATCTACTTACCATTAATTTATTCTCAAAATGCTTTCTAGAATTATAAAAGTTTTCCTAAAAACTATCCAAACACAAGGGCTGGGGATTTAGCTCAGCAGTATAAGTGCCTGCCTTGCAAGCACGTGGTCTTGAGTTCGATCCCCGGTACCAATAAAGGAAAAAGACCTATCCTGACACATTAATTTATCAGTGCAGTGTTGTCCTTGAAAGCATCTTTCCTGGATCCTTTTATCCTGCTCCGGCCTAGACTAGTGCCATTCTAGGAGGATCGCACAGCTATCTGGTGACTTCGTTCAGAACAATTCAAGGAATTGCCTTTTCCTGTCCTTTGTGTCTTGAATCCCATAGTTTTCTCTCTCTTGGGTACACTCTTGCCTTCTGAAGACATCCTACACTGGAAGATAAATATCTGAAGCCTGAGGTTTCTGATTGTATATTTGTTCTATCTTCATGCTTGACTGATACACTAAGTATACAATTCCATGTTGTAAATTATTTTCTCTTACAGTTTGGAAGGCATTACTCAAAGGTCTCTTGGATTTCAATATTTTGTTAAGCAATTGTGTAATGTTTTATTTATTTCAACTATAGTGAAATTATGGGATGATTTTTAAAGTTTTTTTTTAGACAAGATCTCGCTGTGTAGTCTAGGATGGTCCTGAACTCACTATGTAGTCCAAACTGGCCTCAAACTCACAAAAGTCCTCCCGCCTCAGTTTCTCAGCTGCTATTATGGTAGGCATGTACCACCATGTCTGGCATGATGTGTCTTTATATGGTTATAATTTATTCTGTTGGCATTATTTAACCTTGTGATGTGGAAATTTACATCCTATTATTTGAAGTTTCGTCTGATTGTCCTGAAAAAAACTCTCACCTCTATTAGTTCCATTGTCTCCTAGATCTCAAATTTGTTGGATTTTGGATTTCTTTGACTAGTTGCACTCATTAATTTTCATATCTTTCCACCTCCTATATTCCATATATATTATTTTTGTTCTACTTTTTAGGAGAAACTTTTTATTTTAGTTTCCAACTTGTTGACTGAATTTTTTAAAGAATGTGGCTGTCATATTTTTAATTTCCAAGAGCTGTTTTTTATTCTCTTACTGTACTTTTAAGAACTCTCTTCTTAGCCTGGTGTGGTGGCGCGTACCTGTAATTCCAGCACTTGGGAGGCTGAGGCAGGAGGGTCAGACTAGCCTGAGCTATGAAGTGAGCTCAAGGTCAGCCTGAACTGCATAGTGAGACTCTGTCTCAACAATACAAAAAAAAATCTTCTTGTGTCATAAAAGTACTATCTTTTCTTATCTCTTCCAATGTTCTTACAGGACTTTTCCCTCTTGCTCAAATATGCTGTGTACTCTAACTTCCTTTTCTTTTTCACCTTTGTTTTTTGTGATAGGGTTTCTATAAATGTTTACTTAAAAGGAAGATAACAAAAAGTTATTGGAAGCTCTGTGAAGCCTTGTATGTGTGAGACAGATCTCTGAGAACTTGACTGGAGAGGTAACTCTCCTTACCTGCTTTTGTAATTCTCTGATCTGTTGCCTGGGATGTACCTATAGCTTGTAGTGTGTCACTAAAAGCATACGTTGAAGTTTTCGCTCTCTGTATTTCAGACTGTGACCCTCTTTGGGGAAATAGGACCATTGCAATGATATTAAGTCATAATAGAGTAGAGCGAGCCTTTAGTCCGGTATGATGGTATCATTATATGAAAAAGAGAAAAGCGACATGATCAAGGAGACGATGACCACGTGAGGATGAAGGCCGAGACTGAAGGGTGCCGCTGCAAGGCAAAGACCGCCTTGGGTTACCAGAAACTGCAAAAGGCAAGGAGGGATTTTAGAAGCTCGGAGTGAGCATGGCATTAATTTTGGATTTTTAGCTCGCATAACTGCGGGACATAATATGTCTGTTGTTTTAAACCACTCAGTTTGTGGTATGTTGTTATGACAGACCTAGAAAACAAACACAAGTGTGTAAGTCTGGTTGTTAGTATTCTGGGAGAAATTCCCTCCTCAGCTCTGCCTAGACTTAATGTAGCCCCCACTCCTGGTGGTCATTTACCCCTGTCCTCAGCTCTGCCTCTGATCCTCTTTGGTTTTATTTTTCCAGTGCTGACATCCGGTCACGTAGTGCAGTGGAATGATGATGTCTTTCTGGTGGCACAAGGCTGGGGAAATAACCTTGCACTCGGGCGTGGTGCTGTGGGGCTTTCCTAGTACTGACAACCACTCCCTCCTGCTCTTCACCAGACCTGCGGGATACCGCGAAGTGTGACTGCTTCCCCCTGCTCTGACTTGATTCCCCCACAACGGCAGGGTTGTTAGCTTTAGGTCAATTTTTTACCGTTTCATCTGTTTGGGGGGCTAATTTTTTGGCTTTTATTCTTTATTCTTATAGGCCTGTTTTTTTAATCCACCTATGATTATATATTTCTTGAAGATTTAGGAAAAAGCAAAGAAATGGATGTGCTCTGCCATTTTTAATCTAAAAATCTAGTTACATAACCTTTTAAAGGATCCAGTCTCCTAAATAGGAATCAAAGAGAATTTGCTATAATCGATAAAGAACATCTCCACGAACTCTGCAGCCAATATAACATTTAATGGCAAACTATTAAATACCTTCTCCTTGGCTGGGGATTTAGCTCAGTGGCATAAGCGCCTGCCTTGGAAATGGGCACTCTAGAGTTCAATTCCTGGTACCGATTAAATAAATAAATAAATAAATAAATAAATACTTTCCCCTTAAGATAAGGAATAAAGTATTTTCACCCTAAGTGATCATAGATCTAAATGTAAAATTTTTAAAACTACAAAACTTACAGAAGACAACATAAGAGAAAATCTTTGTAATTTTGGTTAGACAAGGATTTCCTAAATATAATATCAAATGTGCAATCCTCAAAAGAAGGAATTGATACATTGGACTGCAACAAAATGTATAATGTCTGCTGTTCAGAAGCTGTGGTTAGCATGGGAGCCCAGCTTAGTGGCAGAGTGCTTGCCTACCACGCACAAGGCTCTGGTTTCAGTGCCCAACACCGGGTGCAAAAAAAACAAAACCAAAAAGCATAAACACTGTTAAGTGAATGGGAACACACTCCATAGACTCAGAGAAAATATCTGAAAAACAGAATTATGTTTAAAGGTTATGTACAGAATTTATTAAGAACTCTTATCTGATGGCCCTGAAGCAAGGCCAGAAGATCGCTGTAGCTGCTGGTTTCAAACAGGAGCCTAAAGAGAATTCTTTCTGTGGTCTGTCGGCCATTTCAGAACTTTGGAAATGGAATGGTCAATTCATCAGAAAGAAATAGCAGATGAGTATGGCAGACTTTAGGGGGCCTGCAGGGGAGAGACCCTGGCGCCTCGGGACCTGCACCATGCGGTTGACTTGGGGTGCCGGGAGAACAAGGAGCTCCACCCCTCTCTGGGG
>PVJX010034576.1:0-18861 GCA_004027295.1 Dolichotis patagonum | reverse complement strand
TGGGAGCTTCAGACCAGCCCTGGTTTTAAAGTGAGTTCAAAGCCAGCCTAAACTGCATAGGGAAACCCTGTCTCAAAAGATAAATAAATAAATGACTAAATAAATAAATAAGTGTTGAAGACAGCATATAGAATGATGGCATGAAGAAAGAAAATGTTATGGTATGGCCATCCTATATGCTCTTTCAAAACTGTTCTAGAAGGCAAACAGTGATACAAAGCACAGCCGTCAGTCTTCAGACGTATTTCTTACTGGGAGGTTTTAGAGAGCCCAAGAGGGATTCCTAAGCCTTAGAAGATTCATCAAAACTTTAAAAACATCAAAAAGTCTGAAAAACATACAGGAATATATGCATTTAATTTAGAAGTAAGAAAGTGTTATAAAGAAAAAAAGGTAGGTTAACACTGAAGAAAGAAAACTATTTTTATAAAGTTTCATAGTGTGTGCACAGTGATGGTACAGTCTACACAAGTGTACCGTACTTTCCCAGGCCTTTGCATTCACTCACCACTTACTCAGACACTGAGTCACCAGATGCACTTACAGTTCTGTGAGTTTCACTGAGGATAAATCTCTATTTGGGTACATTTTTAAAAAATATTTTGTACCATATGTTTACTGTATTTTTCAAGATTGAGATACATTTGGATGCCCAAATATCACTATGTTATAACTGTAAGACAGCATTCTGAAGAGTAGTGCCCTAAGTGTTCGTGTCCTCAGAATGTTATAAAATACTGTACAGGCTAGGTCTGTGGTGGGCTACCTCATCTAGGTTTGTAGTAGTGCACTCTACAACGTTTACAACAGAATGAAATCATTTAACATTCTCACAGTGTATCTGCACTGCATAAAGACACCTGTTGCTACGTGTACAAGCATAGAAATATAGATACACATACGTGCATACATGATTTGATCATATCTTTATGTATGGCTGAGGATTTAGAATTCATGTCACTGGGCCTATTAATACTGAAGAAATGATTATGGTATTTATATAAATACTTTATTATTTATAATTAAGATTCATTAAGAATAAGTACAACCTGTATTACTGAATAGGACTAATAAAGGATATGAAAATTTTTAAAATCAATCTTACTGGATATAATGAATGCAAAAGAAAATATGTTGAAGCTTTGAACTATGTCTACCATTTTGAAAGAAATTATAAATATCTCAAGCAATTTAAGTTTTGTCTCTAGAGGGAAATTAGACCATATCATATGTGCTTCTTCATAAATTACATTTTGATCTAATAAAATTATAAAGTCTTTGATTAACTAATGATTTCACAAATGAATAACACGAATCAGTTTTTAACAGCTGAGAAATGCTGTTGCATTCACTTTATATATCAAATATGAAGGGCTAAATATTTAAGGAGGTGTATACTATAGTCCAAACTGTTGGTGTTATTACTATTGTCTCTCTTCAATATTTTAAGTCTTCACATACAGTAAAAATTCTAATCTACTTAACTTAAATAAGGGGAAAATCAATAACATTTTCCCTTGAAAAACAATTTAAAATTTAGAATTAAAGCAGGATATATTGTGATAGATGTACAAGTTGAGAGTTTTGCTATTTTAAACTTTTTGGTCCAAAAGCCAAGATGTTTTCATAATAGGAAAAAATTTTAAAAATGGCCCAGATGATAGACATATTAGATATTGAAACTTTCTCCTGCAGTTAAAGAAATCTTTAATATGCACTATGAAAATAATGATAAGTATACCCTTATGGACTAGAAAAAATAAATATAGGAAGATGTCCTGGAACTGACAAAGGTAACTGCAGGGAGCTGAGGTCAGAAAAAAATGACCCTTTTCCTTATAAGAGGATGGACCAAGATCCATCTTCCTATTGTGAAAGACTGAAGCTTTTATACTGCATACCAGTTAGACAGAGTTCAAAGAGGCCAATGGCGTTCATTTTTGGAACACTTCACCTGCTTGCCTAAGTTGTAGTTAAAGAAGACACTGCCCCATAGCTGAGGCATAGCAGAGATATCTGTTGTCTTACATACAATTAGAAGTCCATGCTAGTATCATCTCTATTAAAATTAATTTACTAGTGCATAGCTATATTAATATCACATATTCCAAAGGCTTTGAAATACTCTTGTAGACATAATACACATGTAAGAAAAGTTGGTAATTCAGAGGCTCAGAATAAAGAATTTTAAGGAATAATAAAGTAGATGATTAAATATAACCAAATGCCCAATATAAAATTAGTAACATAACAAAGGTAAAAATGTGAAGACCTTTTAGATAATTGCATTTAAATTGTAAAAGAATTAATTTAGGCATTTACAGAGTTAATTCAAGAATATAGACATAAAAGATTTTAGTTACAAAAATGTAAAAGTTCCAAATAACACAAACACTAGGATGGATAAATTATAATATATGCATGTTTTTACCAAGGAATATCATACCAAGATGAACTATCGTACCACCCCTGAAATGAAGATTTCTGAAATCTTGTTAATACTGTATTACTTTATGTGAGCCTATTAGCTAACATTTAGCTAATAATTGGACAAGAACAATAATAACACTGGAAATATAAAATACAGTCACTAAAATTCTACGGGTAATGAATGGGCTAGTTGAGAAACTGAAAAAGGTTACAAGGAAACTGGCAGAGTAGTCCCTGACACAAAGTCCTTGCTTCCTACCAATGTTTAGGCACATTACTCAATAACTTATTTGATCATTACAACAAACCTGTATCATTTACTTTTTGAAATGATTAAATTAAAGCTAGATTTAGAAGAGTTACCTAAATTCTGACCATGTTCTTCTGGATCCAGAGTCCACATGCTTAAGCATGTATCTGTATTTTCTGCTTTACATTTACAAGGCTATTTCCAAAAAGTCAAAAGAATACAATAGGAGGAATTTTAGTTTCACATAGCACAAATTCATTGAGTACCAGCACTGTGTCAGCTGCTGGTCTAGACATTTGGAATACATTGGGGGAAAAGAGAAATATACTTCTCCTTATGAAACATATATAGTTTTAATCAAAATATAATGATATACAAAAAGACAAGAATTAAATCATTTTTCAACAAGAAATTAAGTCTCAGTTGCTCTACCAACAGTCTAAAGTATTTAGAAAAAGCAAAGAGAATGATGGAGAAGCAAAATTCAAAATTATGTAGACTGAAAATATTCTAAAACTGAAGATAACTATAAAGTGATAATTTGATAATAATAAAATCAATGCAAATTTCAGGGTTTATTATCACTTTGTACTTTTCTCACTGAAGTTATTGCCAATATTTTAATGAGAAATAAAAGCTAGTTGACATCTATCACCTCTCCAACTTATGGTCTCCCTTACTAAGGTACCAGTAATTTATTTCCTGTACCTAAGACTCCAAGTCAGAACTCATGGGCCCAAATTAAAATTATTTGCTTTAAATATGATGTACTTTTCTTAAATATACTGATGCAAAATTTACATATAGTAATATGCATCAATTTTAATGGAGAAATATGAATTTGGAAAATGTTTAAAGCCATTTAAATTGAAATAATTTCCTTCACAAAGAATTTCACTTTATAAGAAATTTGACCAATTTGACAGCATGAAGAAAATGAGAACACAATTAAGAAATGCAAAGGGCACCTCTAAAGTGCAATTGTCTATAATGAACACATAACTCTCAAAAATCAAGAATAAAAAAATGAACAATTGAATTGAGAAACAGACAAAAAATCTGAATACATAACTCCCCACAGATATATACAATAGGCCCACAGACATGTTATTCAACATCATTTGATCCTAGTGAACTGCAAATTATAATAATTAGTTCTAATATTCATGAAAATGGATAACATCAAGATCATTTCAATGCTATTTACTGGCAGGGAAGGAGAGCAATACATCTCATTGCTCATGAAAATGTAATGTATTATAGTCACTTTGGAAAACAACGTGAAGGTTTTTATAGACTAAAAAGAGTCTTACCTTATGACCCCAAAACTGTACTACATAGTAGTTACTTAAACGGTTTGAAAAGGGAAGTTTTATATATAACTGCTAAAATTTGGAAACAATAAGATACACATCTCTGAGTGAGTGGACCACGAATTGTGATACATCCATATGATGTAATATTACTTATGGTTACAGAGGTGAACTACGTATGAGAAAAAATGAATGAAATTTAAATGAACATTGACAAAAGAAGACAGTCAAAAGTGCTGTGTACTGCATTATGATCCAAATTATATGGTACTCTGGAACAGGCAGACTAAAAAAAAAAAACACTACAAAGCTGGATTGGTTCCAGGGTTTCAAAGGAACATAGGAGGATTGATGAGGTAAATCAATTGACATATTTTTAGGGGAGTAAAACTATTTTTATGATGATGTAATGGTGGTACATGATTATGTAATATTTGTGGAACTTTATGTACAAAAGATAAACCTTAATGTATAATTGGAAAGAAAAAATAATGTAGCTGACAGGAAGATCCTATTATTTAATGACAACTGTAACAGCAGCAACATCAATAACAAAAAATTTAATTGTACTATGAATAATGAAACAATTTTTCTGAGGATAATGCAGAAGTACTAACCTGAACAACTTTGGAAATGAGTGGCGACTGTAAGAATAAATATAGAATGGAGGAATATAAAAACCACTTAATAATAAAGTCCCCCCCACATATGTAAGTAAAGCTTAATAATTCTTGCATTATTGTGCTTTACACTAAAGCACTCCTTAAATTCATCTGTACTAGTGACTACATTAAACTAGCAAACAGAAACAGGGTACACAGGATTACAGTGGAGAAATCTATCACTACTTGTGGCATGTGCTTAACTTTCACAATGCATACCCTTGATATGATGGGCCAAAAATTATAATTTATCTCTGGTATTACTCTTAAAAACAAATGGTCTCATTTTAACCTTGAGGAAAACAGACAAATTCAAAAAGAGAGACACTATTAATTACCTGATCTGTGCAGATAAGAAAATTTTAAAAACTGTCACATCCAAGAGGAATTCAGTGTGAAATGGTGTCAAACACAATGTGATTTCCTAGACGTACTCTTGAAAAAGTAAAGGACAGTAGGTATATAACTAGTCATATGATTGTCTATTAACTTTAAAAATTATTGTATACTACCTTAAAATATTAATAGGAGGCAAAACAAACACAGCATATTAAGAAGAACTATCTATACTGAAAAAGAAGAATATTAACTCCCAATTTTTCTATGTATTATACATTACTATAAAAGTATACTTTAAATATTATAATATGTTATACATTATACAAGCATTAAAATAATGTAAATGCATATAACACTGGTTATATGCAATCAAGATTAGAGGTTTTTGGATACCTGTGTATATGCCTATTATTTTTTACTTTTTTAAATTATTATTTTGAAGGTAGTAAAATACAACAGAACAAGACAGAATAAAGCCAATCAAGACAATGCAGTGAAATTGGTACAGAACATCACAGGAGATTACGGGGATAACAGTAATAGGTATCATAGTATATCTCGTTATCTTCACAATAGTTGTCCTTTCAATCAGGTATAGCAAAATCAAACCAAATACAGAACATCATAAAACCTATCAAAACAGAATATTGAATAGAGCAATACAATTAATCAAACAAAGCAAAACAGTGATAACAATATTTGCCTTCAAAGAGATGGTAGAAGGAAATCCCCCCCTGTTTGCTATATTGCATATGGTCATCCTCCCAAGAGATGCTCAGACCTTTGGTTCCCATTTGCTAATGGGGGGAGGGATGTTTGATTCTCATCCTTCATTCTGGTAGGCTCATGGCTACCTACCAGGGAGGCCAACGGCTTGCTTTGTTGCCCAGCGCCCTTGTATATGCCTAATGATACTGCTTTTTAATATTTGAAGAAATCATAACAAAGAAATAAGTGTTTATGACTATATCAACTAAGACATTATAGCGATAACCTCCACATAAGCACACCTGTTTAAACAACTATTTATGAGTGAAACTACCTCTGTCAGAGGTAAGAAAGACAGGAAATAGGCCCTAATGTCTGGTTTTAGTAGACAGTGAGAAAAGTTACATTGAAAACATGAAAAGAAGGCTTGCCAATATCACATCTTCTTAAATCAAAGTACCTAGCAAAGAGATGCCTCCCACCTAGGAGAAAGAGAAGGAATGAAATAGAAGTATGAATCTTAGTATAGGACCTTTCATGTGGGAAAATCAAACAGAGCCTCATGACACCTGTACCATGCTTGTTCCTGCCAATTATGCTCTATTACTGTATTAGCCATGCAATGTGGACCTTAATACTATCCAGTTCTGTGTTGTTTTTTGTGTGCTGTGGTCTCAGGATGTGATCCAACATTGTGGTGTTTATGACTAAAAGCTCCCCCTAGCAGATGAGGGCTGGTCCCTCCACAATGATATTTCCTAGAACTGAGCAAAATTTTGAGTGCCCAACAAGTCAGTAACATTAGGTGAATCATTAAGACTACATTCGACTCAGGAAGAAGATTGTAGGTATGAACTATACACTTTAGTTATTCTTCTTTATCATCCTGAATGGTCTGTTTTTATTCCAGTACCACTTTGATTTTATCACAGTAGTTCTGTAATATAATTTCAAGTTCGGGATTGTGATGCCTCCTGCCTTGCTTTTGTTGTCCAGGATTGACTTTGCTATACCAAATTTCTTCTGGTTCCAGATGAATTTTAGGAATGACTTTTCTAGATCTGTGAGGTATGTTAATGGTGTTTTGATTGGAATTGCATTAAATCTGTATAACAATTTGGGGAGAAAGGCAAACAGATCAAAATAATAGAGATTTAAAATGATAAAAGCAGAAAGCAGAAAGTTGTTTTCTTTCAGGACATGAAACAAGATCTTCTTGACTTGAGAGTTTGTGTTGGGAAATCTACTGTAATTCTGATAGGCTTTTCCTTCATAGACCATCTGTTTCTTTTATCTGACAGTTTTTAGTATTCTGCAAAACTATCTTTGAAAACTGATGGAGAAATAAGATACTTCCATGAAAAAGAACAACTGAAGAAATTCATGACCACCAAACCAACATTACAAAGAGTACTGAAAGACACTCTAAAAGGAACCAAGATAACTCCAATCCCAACAGCAACAACAGGACAAAACCATTAAGCATGGCAAACAATTAAACAGAAAAAGTAGAAAACCAATAACAGAAGGATGACTTGGCAGTGATAAGTCAGTACATATCAGTTATATACATCAATGTAAATGGTCTCAACTCACCAATAAAAAGAAACAGACTAGAAGAGTGGATAAAGAAACAAAATCCATCAATATGCTGTATACAAGAAACACATTTAACTCAAAAGGAAATTCATAGACTAGAAGTCAAAGGATGGAAAACAACACTCCATGCAACAAGAACCCAGAAAAAAAACATGGGTAGCTATTATGTTTTCAGACAATGTGAACTTCAAAACAAGAATGATCAAAAGACATAAAGAAGGTCACTACATACTTGTTAGAAGAAAAATTGAACAGGAAGAGGTTACAATAAAGAATTTAAAAAATTAAGCCCTCAAAATTCAAGAACCCAATCCAAAAATGGGCATCTGAGATGAATATACACTTCTCAGATGAAGAAATACAAATGGCAAATAAATATGTGAAAAAATATTGAACATCAATGGTCATTCATGAAATTCAAATTAAAACAACACTGAGATTCTATGTCACCCCTGAAAGAATGGCCAAGATCAAGAAATCAACCAATAACAAATACTGGAGGGGCTGTGTGGAAAAAGGAACTATTCTCCACTGTTGGTGGAAGTATAGGCTGGTGCAGCCACTGTGGAAATCAGTCTAGAGACTCCTCAAAAACCTAGCATTAGAGATTCTATTGGACCCAGCTATCGTGTTTCTAGGAATTTTTGCAGAAGAATTGAAAACATCATAGCACAGTGATATATGTGCACCCATGTATAGAGCAGCACAACTGTAATAGAAAAATTGTGGAAATAACCCAAATGCCCATCAATCAAGGAATGGAAAAAAAGATATGGTATTTTTATACAATGGAGTACTACTCAGCTATAAAGAAAGATTGCATCAGGATTTTTATAAGTAAATGGATGCAACTTGAGACCATACTCATAAGTGAAATAAATCAAACTCACATGTGTAAATACCATACTGTCTTAGTGTAAGAAACTGAAAAATTATACATGATCCAAAATCTACAATGAATGCTGTGTCAGCTTAAGATATCAGAATTTGTTAATATCAATAATTAGTTTTTATTTCTGTGTATGTATAGCACATACACCCTATTTCAGTAAACAACTTCTAAATGGAAATAAGAACCCAAAACTCTTCTAAACATTCAACAAATAGATCTGTAGTGGTTAACTGATTGACTTGCCACTTGATTGGGGAATGCAAAGCTGAATTGAGTCAGCATGGTTCTGGGTGTGGAAGACTTACTTTGAGTATTGGTGTCTAAATGGTATAAAAGGAGAACAGGAAAGAAGGACCACAACTGAAGGAGGAGCATTGGCTTGGGCTGTTTTCTTCAAAGGAGCGCCTCTCTTTGCCTTTGCCTTTGGTGTTTATACATGAGCTTTCCAAAACTTTACATTTTTCAGCTTCCAGCACTGACCTTTTGTCCTTCTGTGGGACTCTTCAGATTGTAGGGCACACCCTTTAACCTCCCAGGGTCAACCCCCAGTCTTCCACAGGGGATCCATCAACCTTCCGAGATGGACTGAAGCATGACAATGCCCTGGGCTCCGGGCTGGGGCTGGATCTTTGGATCCATGTGGACAGATCTTCGGCACTCTTCTACATTTGACACTGTGGGTAGCCACTGCAGGCCAATCTTAAAAATTTCTCTGTTCTGCATTAAATTTGATCCAGAGCCTGGGCAGTTTTTTGAAGAGCCTTCCCCAAGCCCTGCATATCTTGTAGGTATTTATTAATAAAAGATCATAGTTAAATTTTTAACACATTGTTTTTACCAAACATTTCTCAATGGGTAAAATATTTATTGTGCTCAATGACTTTCACAGTTTATATTTGTGATAAGAACTCTAACAGTTTTCTAGGAAAATCATGGATGTGGAGGTCACTCGTTGGAGAATTTTTGAGAACATCATCATTCTGCAGATGAAACAAATACTTTGTTTCCCCATTGGTGTAAGCTATTTCTTTAATACTAGAATTTTCTTGATCACTAACACAAGTAAATTTATATTTATAATACCATAAATGATTCTAAATCTTCTTCTTGTCTTGGATTTAGGGATTATTTCCTTACAAAAAATAGCTAAACTATTAAGCAAAATATTTGGATATATGTTCATGCACATATATATGTATATGTATATTGGAAGATGCATATGTGCACATTTTTATTTGTATATTTAGTGTATATTTACATTTTTTCTATATATATTCCAAGAATCTGAAATTAAAGTCAGTTATCTTCTTTAAGATGTCCTGTATTTACCTTTCATATACCTAAAAATAAATGAGATGATGTATACAATAATATTACCACTTGGATAGTCTTTGTGAAACACATTCATGCTAAAGCCTATGTGGGTTTTTTTTGGTCATTCTGTTATTGCTTTGAAGTGGAATATCATATGTAAGTATCATGCCATATTTATGTCTATGTATACATGCCCTTTATATCAAAATAGAAATTTAGATATGTTATAAAACATGACATCATGAGCATTATATTACAATATTATGTTTGGTTTTGATTTCTAATTTTCTGTGTAAAATATGTAATAGTTATCTGTTAACATTCTACAGGGATTCAAATGTTAATGCATCATGGTTACTGAGAAATAATTGTTTTATTTTATATAATATTAACCTGCTCCCAATAAAACAAAATGTCATTAAAATTGTCTTCTGAATGTTCAACAATTGATTTTTGAAGAACAAACCTAAAAACAAAGATAGGCTAGGAAGACAGCCAATATTTTGGTCCCAGCCCTCTGAGGTCATTGAAAACCAGGACATAAAAAGACCTGTTGAGATATGCTGTAACCCAGTGAGTTCCTGGTTTTCTAACCACAGAGATTGCAAACCCACAGAGAAATGTGGGATAAATGGTGTATAGTGTGTGGAAGAAGAGGAACCAAGGAAAAAATCTCCCAGGAATTCACAGAAAGCAATTTGGTCAAACAATTGCTGTGACTCTTTCAGATAGCTGACATTAACATAAGTACTAAGAGCTTAATCTTGAGGACACTTAGCTAACCATGATAGACAGTAGGAGATTAATTATAATTAACATGGGTCTTAGTTTAACTTGGTCTTATACATCCTGTAAAAAATGTATAAAAGGTATAAAACACTGCTTTAGTAAAATGATAGCTAAAAAAAACCAAAAAACAAAACAAAAAAAACCCTCAAATCACTAAAACATTTTGACAATTTCCAGCTACACTGGTAACTGACTACTGTTATGGATTAACAGACATTATAGGTTTAAACTGTTAAATGCAGGGATTTGAATTTCTTAGACTAAAAATCATTAGCCAAAATGATTAAGTTCGCTCAAAATAAAAGATGCTCAAAAATGAAAAGGTCTTCTGTAGAATGCTAAAAATATATCTCCTTCAACTTCAACTGACCACCCATCACTTATAACTACAAAATGAAAAATGGAGAGATGTGGAGAGTGGTTAAAGCTGGAGGTTGATCACGCATGTGGGCTGGAGCAAAGCCAGTCTCGAAAACAAAGAGGGCCCAAGAAGAGCCACATAAAAATCTGCTCTAGTTCAAAAAACACCAGACCCTTAGACTATCATATAGGTAGGTAGTTAGGCAAAGAGGTATCACATGACATCAACCTGATAAATGTGTAAATAAACATGCTGTGATGGTTAAGCAATTCCTTTCCTCCCATATGGAGAGAGGGCTCAACCTGATGCCAGCTTACTGTATCTTATCTTCATTTCTTCACCAGATTTGTGCCTTTCATGATCCTCACCCCAGAAAATTCAAGAATCCTACAGGTCGCAGCAGTAGAGTTCTGTTCTGGTTGAAATCTGGGAAGGATATATTCATTTTCTCCAAATATTCTACATTATTTAATGTTGATATTAGTCTCCAATCTGACTTCCCAAAATGTTACTGTATGATTTCCTTTCTTACAAACTGTAATAGTAATTGATGATTTATCATGTTGATGTTTATGTAAATCAATACATTTTTTTGTTGCTTAGTGGTTTTTTTTAATATGTAGGCTAATATCAGATCTTCTATTTCTTTTCTGGTATCTCTTTGTTTTTTGGAAGACAAGATACACCTTATCAGAATGATACACTAATAGATTCCTTTTGATATATGGCTATTATCATGTTGTATCATTTTTGTTTTATGTCCAATGAGTTAGACATATATGGTAGGTTATCTGCGCAGTGTTTATGATGAAATTTTTGTTCTTACCATTTTCTGTTACTCTGCAATATTCTGTTGATTATTTCATTTTGTCATTCAATAATTGCCATCTAAAAATGCAGTCTTGTTTCTGTTTTGTCTCAATGTTCTATTTTTATTTAAAATGTCATTTATTCCATCAGGATATATTTTGGAAAATTCACATTTAAATCTACTTCAATGTATAAATCACTGCCTAACTCAGCTGTTTCTAGTTAAATATATCTTTTTAGCTATGCTTTCATAATGTGGATATGGCAATATTAAAGGAGATACTAGTTAAAAATTACCTAGAATTGAACATAAGCATGACTACATGTTGGGGACCAAAACAAATTCACAATGGCTAATTCTGCTTATGTCCCTAAGGGATAAAATGGAGACTTGGGAGCATCAGTACCACCCATTTGAGATTTCTTATTGACACTTTAGGAATAAAACATCCTCTCCCATCTACTAAGAGTAAAACCAAAATCACTAAGGCAAAATCCTTCTTAGCATAAAATCATCTATGCCCTCATGAGTCAACCCAGGATTATACTTGCCCATTGAATCATAAACATCCGAGTCTTTCACCACATTCTAATATCTCACTAGTCCTATCTATCACTGTGTACAATCAATAAACAATAGCTATCTTGGAGTGTTGGGGCTTGGCCTATCTGGAGACACTGGCTTCCCAGCCATTCATGTATTATTAAACACATCTTTTATTTTATCCTCTTGCCATACCCTTAACATTAAAAATCAGAGCTCTTGTCAGATCCCTGATAATTACTGGCAGTGAGGGTTCAGACTCAGTAATCAATTTGAATAATAAGTAAGCACTTTTCCACATAAAAATATTAAAATTGCACAATACAAGTAAATCCTTACAAGAGGAATAAGGAATATATTATGACCAAAGCAACAATAGTTGTTCTAACAACAGATTTCTCACCAGATTCGTACAACCTAGGATCTTCACACTGAACTGTACTCCCACCTAATTTTATTATTATTTTTTTAATTTTGTGGTAGTCTTACTAGGCAAAAGGTTTCAGTATATATCCAACACATTGAGGGCACATAACTGAATCTAAATGTATACATCTACCAAAAGGTAATTTCAGGGGTTTTTGTTGTTGTTGTTTGTTGTTGTTGTTGTTGTTGTTTTTTGGTACCAGAGATGGAACTTAGGACCTTTTGCTTGACAGTCAGGTTCTATGCCACTAAGCTATATCCCCAGCTAAAAGGTAATTCAAGAATGAAGGTAAAATGCTGTGTTCAAATACAGAAAAACTGAGAACATTAATCATGGCTCATTATTTCAGAAAATACAAAAGCAATATACCACAACACAGAAATTAAATTTATTTTTTAAAATTTTATTTTAAAGAGGGTAAAATTAAACATAACAAAACAGCACAAAACAGATCAGAAGAAAACAATGTAAGAGACACAGATTTCAAAGCAAGGCAACCGGAGATCTTCACTGTCTATCATATTGTTTCTTGTTTTCTTCCAAATAGTTGTACTTATCTTCACACACAATGAATTCATACAAAACAAAATAGTATAGAACTGATCAGAACAGGATGATGAAGGCATTTTAGGTCTTTAAGACCAGACAATAGGGATTCAACAATGGCTGCCATAGTATCTCTCATTCTCTTCAAAATAGCTGTCCATTCCCTTGTGTATGTTGAAATTAAACAAAACAAAACAGACTAAAGTCACTCTGAACAAAGAATAATAGTATTGCTGGATTTCACATCATGAAGCTACAGAATCAGCACTGGGTACCTTAGTGTCTCTTTTTCTTCAAAGTAGCTGTTCATTTCATCATGCATTATATAATCGATTCTCATAAACTGTTTACAAGTTCTACACATGCATGAGTCTCTACATGTATAACTATTCTTTCTGTATTAGAGGTAAAAACAAAACAAAACAAGACAAAACAAAACAAATTCTTAGAAAAACATGGAACAAAAAAGACAAATAAGTAACAATAGCGAAGAGCCCAAAACACTGACAGTATACGGCCTTCAAAATAAGGTGGTAGGAGAATAGCTAGACTGTTATTTTACATAATGATCTTCAAGTACAGAAATAAAATTTAAAAGGAAAATTAAATAGTTTTCTCTAAGAAACTGGCGTACGCGGCAATTGGCTAAAACAATTGACTACAATAACTATAGTTATATTGAGATGAGTGGTTTAGGTAAAAACAAATGTTTCAAAGTTTTTATTGATATTTTCAATAGTTTTCATGCATTTACTTTCTATTAAAACAGAACAAAATCTTGAGAGTAAAGGCAAAAATACCCCGCCTTCTTATCCTAACAGGTGATGGTTATATGCTTAAAGTGAAAGTGATATGACTACTACAGAACTTATGATACCTTGTTTCCAACAAATGTAGGATGTGTTCAGTTTCTTGCAAAAGATCGAGCAAGTGAGGCTGGGGATATAGCTCAGCAGCACAGTGTCTGCTAGACAACCGCAAGGTCCTTAGTTCAATTCCTGTTACCAAAAATAAAAAAATCATGTGACCCTTAGTCTTCATGTACAATGCAATAAAATCTGTAATACAGGTAAAGTGGTTGTTATAGTTTTAAAAATAATAGAAAAACCATATTTCATATTTTTCCAGATATAGGTGCATGTTATCCATAGTTTGCCAAATTGTCACTTCTCGAATTACCTAGCCTTTCATATATCCCGTACAATGACTCAATCTTTTTGTGTTCTTGATAAGCCTTTGTAAAACTACTATCACCATCCTCAATTTACCTCCAATGCTGATTTCAAAACATATTTGAATCTATATTATATTTTAACAAATGTATTTGGCTAGTTTTACAGTCAATTACATTCTGCCAATAGAATATTTTGTGAGTTCAAATTAAGTGTCTTGTTTTTCCATTTCACGTTAAAGAGAATGACAGTGACAAAGAAAAACCACACAGACACTCCAATGTAGAAATGTATCTTGTAAATATTTTACTTCAGCTTTCATTCTAAAATGTCTGGTATTTTATTTGTCACTTTCAATCTTTTTCCGAGTAAAAACTGTTGTATTTTATACTGGCGTTAAGTCAAAATGTGTCTTCCCTTGAGTTTCTGTCTGCCAGTCTTCCATACTTAATTGAAAGTGATCTAATGTCAGATCCTGAGTGCTTGTTGTCAGCAAAACAAATAATGCAATGCACCATGGGGAAAACTATCAATGTGTGGGCAAGGGTAAGTTTCAATAACATCAGCCAGTATTTGCAGAAAAATATTTATTGCCACCTGCTATGTGTATGTAATTAATTGTGACTGAGAATACTTGCAGGTATAATCATTTCTTTTCTACAAAAAATTAAAACTATTTTGGCATTTCATTTATAGAAAGTGTGGGTGATGATCAGTCAGCTCAGTTAAATGAGAAAAATAAATTTGCAACATAAATATAATTATTGTGGAGAAACCTAGATTTTTTTTCTTTGTATTATTTTCACAAACAGTGTGAGACTAATCTTGCTACCTTTGCACATTTGAGTACCAGGAAAAACTGACAAATACAAATGGGGAGATTCATTATTTCTTAAGTATTTGATAGGAATATTTTTACTCTGAGCACCTCGCATATGTGATCCAGAGGACACCATATCTCAAAAAAAAATAAAAAAGACTAAGTAATAGTAAAACGTCACATGATTAGAATTTCTTGCAATCAATGAGGCAAACTCCACAAATTGTTTTTTCAGTGTTATATCTCTACTATTTAACAACTAGTATATGACATTTTTCTTCTTTGGAAAAATACAAATGTTTTTCTTTCCAAACTTTTTACTAGTGCTCTTTGAAGAGTCCAATTTACAGTTACTTTGAAATGGTGACATTTTAAAATCATAGAGCTTTGTTTTTCTAGGGCTAGATATTATCCTCTAAATAACATAATTCCAGTGAGCCAGAACAATCTTCCACAACAGTTTTATCACACAGACTTTTTTCTTGGACTTGCATCCAACTGTCATGGAGATCCACAGAGATTATGTCTAATATTCTCTATCGCCTGATCCCAGGTGGATGAGCAATGACCTCCGTCCTAATATCTTCTGTTTGCTAACTGGACTTCCTTTCCATGACTAGAAAAGTATTAATTCAATAATGAGCTTTTAAAATATGAGTTTAGTGTGCCATGCAAAAGGATATTTTAATTGAAGTATTTGATTCAACCATTGGTCTTACATATCAATGTGCCAATGATTGCCTAAGACTAAAGATGTTTAATCAAAACCTAGGTGACCATTAAACAGATGCTGTAGCTGTCATGTATTTGACTAGAACTGGGCGAGTTTACAGATGTCAGTTCTAAAGGAAAGTGAGATATCAGGGTTAATGCTCTCACATACAGCCCATTGTTCCATTGACTTTGAAAGAATAAGAAACGCAGTGTGATGAAAACATAAACAGTTTCTAAATTAGGCACATATATATGTGAACACTGCCTCTTCTTGGTAACTTTGTCACCCTGGGAAACAGTCCTATTCTTTCATGTTTAGTAAGATTTAAATACCAATGTTAACAGATCTGTGGTGGAGATCAGAAAAATTTTGGATGTCTCTTTGAAAAAAAAGAAGCACAGCAAAGCTTGATATTACAAAAAATACTATTAATAATATCTTTCAGTGCCATGCTGATGCCTGATTTTAGGTGGTCCAGAAATTTGAATATTGCAGGCACAGTTTGCTGCCCCTTTGTTTTAAGGAACTTTCAGTAATTAGTTCATTTCTGCATATCTGAAATAATCTTCCCACATCCCTGCATGTGTAAATATCATATTATAATCTTTTTCAAGAGAGAAGCAATTTCCATTCCTTGATATGAACAAAGTAGGAAAGCAGGAAACTGTCCTAGGGCTTCAAAAGCATGAATAATTTTGGAAAACTAAATCCTTTTATCCAGCTGTTGTTCAGTGATTTGCTTTGGAAAATACAAGTCTGCTTTTCAAAATGCACATACATAATTCACCACTAGAGGCCATGAGACACCTCAATAAAAAAAAAACAAAAAAAAAAAACAAAAAACAGAGCTGCATACCAAACTGCATAGGAATCACGACCTTAATTGATAAGGAAAGGTTTGTAATCAGAGCTGGAACCAATGAATTTCAGTGAGGGTTTCAAATTTGGATGAAGAGAAATAATATATAATGTTACATATTGTTTTTGACACTTAAGTTTCTATAGAAACATCTCTATTATTTGGTAGGAAAATGCAAAACATTTCAGATGTTATGACTTTTGTGCAAATGAAAATAGGAATACCACTATATGCAGTCTTCAACTACTAGTCCAGGACACAAACAAGACCTCATAAAAGTACAGAAAGTACTTACAGGAAAACAAAAACAAAAACAAACAACCAAAACACCCCAAACAGAATCAAGTAATACAAAACACAATTTGCAAATCTCTTCACATTTGAAACTGCTATTTAATCAGTTAAAAAATTTCCAGAGGAATGAAGATATGCATGAATGTGATACATATAAAAAAGTCAAAGAGTAATTATAGATGTTTTAAACATTTTAGTTTCAAATTTAAATTTATCTCAAGATTTTTATCTGTTTTGAGAGATTCAAGGTCAGCAAATGCTTGCATCATACTGAATATAACTCAGAATGATATTGTGTTCATTGTGGAATCCCCACAAAACAGAAAGACTTGTAAAGGAAATGTATTAAGTTGCCTGCAGAGTGGAGCTATGTGGCATGGGAGTAGTGTATCAGAAACAGGCTGGGAAGGACACTTGAGTGTTTTTGTGTGTAGACACAAATGATTTAGGGCAGGTGTTTTTCCGTAAGGAACTTACAGAAAATGCAAATAGTTAACATGCCATAATTGTTTTGGCTAAAGCTAAACTTCTGAAAAACTTACTTGGAAATCAGAATTTTGAAATTTGTTTTCGGAAGATATGTCTTAGCTTATAGAATTAAATAATTTATCTGTTTTATTGTTTTTATTTCTCTAAGTATTCTGAAAGTACAATGTCCTCTTTGCCTCTCCCATACTTACTGTAGCCCTCCTGATATTTTTATTTCATTTTTTTATCATTTTCTTTTTTTTATAATTGTTTTCCTGGTTAATTTTTGAGGTCCTTTTGAATACAGTAATTTATTTCATTTTGGGGATGAGTATACTTAAGTTCAGATACACCTTTCCATTTTTTGTGTGTGTCTAGAGAGTGTCACCTCTATACGATATTCAAATTATATCTATTATCCAAGATTCAAATCTAATAAAGCTTCTATTAGTTCAATTTTGCTGTAATCGATACTATCTATTTAATTTTATTTTTAAAAATATTCTTTATTTTTTAAAGTTAATATATGAATTATGGGAAACAATAAAAAAGAAACAAAGTACTCACTTGTTCACATTCTTATGCAGGTTTGTTGGATCTGTTCTTCTAGATCCTCTGTGTATATACACAACGTGCCAACTCGTGTGTCTGAGATTTCCATATCATTAATATTCACCAATTCAAAATTCCAAAATTCCAATACTTTCTATTTTTGAATCCTTACAGTTCCTAGTAGTCATAAATGGGTAACAGATATTTCCTTGGTCAGGTATATGTGAATTTTGACTTTCCGCAAATCCTTTCTTGTCTGATTAACCTTTCTCTCAGATGTGTTGTGTAACAGAGCCTGGAAAGCTAAACTCCACATTTACCAGGCTTCCTTTAAAACCAGCATTATGATAATTGAATGTGCTTCATTTTAGAGTTGGTTTGATATTTGAAAAGACAAATAACAGGAAAATATTTGATGATGTGATTTTTAACCCAAAGGAAAGCATTCTGGTGATTTTAATTTTAATAATTTCCTCATTTTTTATCTTTTGAATCATAACAAGCTCCTTTGGAGGCTTTTTCTCTGTTTTATATTTAAAACTAACATCCAATTTACTTTATTTCTTTAATCCCCCTAAAAATATAAACCATTGGTTAATATTTTCTAAAAATAAGTTACTTCTAAGACTAAATATTTTAAGTTTGTATCTGATGCTCTGAGCTCAGTAATAAGTTTTTATAACACTAAACTTGTACTGGAATTCTTCAATTAAGAAACTTTATTATATTGCTTAAGAAATTTGAAAGAAATCTGAAAGAATAGCTTAAATTCTCTAATTTGCTATACATTTGCCCTTAAATAAAAATGATAATATTTTTCAAAGTGTTTACCTTAGCATATGGATTAGCATGAAAAATGTGGTATGAAAGAAACCAAAGGCATTTTGAAGGCACAGAAATTGTTACAACTACTAAATAAGTGTTTCCTATTCAAGACAATAAAGGGACAATGATCAACTGTTTTCTGTCTTCTTAACTAGCAAAAAAACCCAAAAAT
>PVJX010034575.1:0-18845 GCA_004027295.1 Dolichotis patagonum | reverse complement strand
ATTTGAATTAATATTTCAGTTTTGGTCCCACTTACGAGGTCTTGAAGATATCTCTTTATGTCCGCTAACGCTGTGTTTGATGTTGCATTTTTGCTGCCCTCAGTCTCTTTTGTATTTACCTCTCCTGGATCAATGTTCTCAGGGTTGGGGGCTGGGAGTGTTTTCTTATTTCTCCCTTTCGTCATGTTTTTGGTTCCTTGCATACAGGTGTACAGTGTAATTCCCAGACCCTTTTCTTGTTGTTTAAGGCTCCTTTAGAGGGCAGAGGCTAGGAGCTTTAGCCCTCTTCAATAGGTTATTAGAGATTAGAGTTCACCCATGGGCAGTGGACGCTAGCTCCTCCTTTCTGGGCCAGTCAACCTTTGCAGGCCTTCACTGCATCAATGTGCACTGATTTCAGGGAAGTAACTGGGTCCCCACCAGGGGCGTTGCCTTGTCCAAGCAGATTCTACCAATCCGCTCGGCGAGGGGAGTAACCAGCTGAAGCCACTTCCTTATGGAGTTAGGGCTGTCCTGCCCAAATCCAACATGTTGTCCAGTCGGTTTCCCCTTTCCCGTGGGAGGGTCTTATTCCCATCACTAACCATGTCCCCGAGAACTGCTGGACTGCCCAACCTCCGACTTACAGCGCAGCTGCGGTGGGAATTCACGGTGCCTCTGGGTGGGTCGTGTGCAGTGCCGGTCCCAGCAAGCTGCACGCAGGGCTGTTCAGCTCTGTGCTCCGGCGGCTCAAGCCAGTCGCTTTGGCGAGGATCGCTTGTTCAGGTCGGGCAGAATTCAGGCATCTCAAGGAGGGTGCCGTGCTCGCTGATCTTATTTTCACTAATAGTAGCCCCAGGACCTCATATTCGAGTGGGTTTTTGCGCTTTAGTTTCTTTCTGGGTTGTGAGAGACTATCTCTCTCTGTTTGGGTCTCTCCAGGGTGTTTTATTCTGGCCTTTGAACTGTCTCTCTCAGAGAGGGTCTCTCTCCTGCTACCTACCAGTCCGCCATCTTGTCTCTTGTCCCTGCTCCCCTCCAATTTGCTCTTATTACTTTTGCTGTCTTTTGTTGCCTTGAAGTGTTGCTTCGATACAATGCCAACTGGCTTTGGAGCCAGCTGATTATGGACTGAAACCTCCACAAACTGTGAGTTAAGTAAACCTTTCCTTTCTTAATTTGGGGTGTCAGGTATTTTATCCCAGCAATGAGAGAAAAATTACTAAGACAAAATTTGTTAGTAGAGGAGTGAAGTCGTTGCTGTTAGTATGACCATGGTTCAAGGGCTTTTGAGAATGGCTTGTGGGAGGAGTTGTCAAGTTTGAAGATGTCTTCAGAAAGACTAGAGCTGGAATGCCTTAAGGTGTTCTGTATGTGTGATTCTGGTCAGAGCTCAAAAGACCAGAAGGCTGATAGAAATCCTGCAGGTAAAGACCTGAGTGAGGAGGTTTCTGCTGGAAAGGGCTGCCCTGGGTGCTGGTCTCCAGATGACGTGTGTTATGGCTTAACAGAAAGTTTGTATGTATTTTGTTTGTGTCCCGAGACTTTGTCTGAGACTAACATTAAGGATGGTGAACTAGTTAATCTAGCAGGAGACATTTCAAGGCTGTTGAATGCTGAGGTGATAGCTTGGCTATTGTTGGGGACTTTGAGTCAGATCTATGTTGAGAATCAAGAGCAAATAGCCCAGCAGGGTGACTTAAAATGTTTTCAGTTTGCCGAAAAAGGAAGCACCAATAAAGCTGTGGGCTACATAGATACAGTTGAGGAGATCTCGGTTGCTGAGAAGAAATAGGAGAATAAAAAAGATGACCTGAAAGCATCACAAAAAGCAACAAGTCTTCACCCCTCATAGTCTCAAAATTGCAAAAGTGAAAGACTTTGCCTCAATAAGAAAGCCACAGAGCACCATGTTTCAGCATGGTTGGAGGCCTAGAGAATTTTCCCTTTGGAATGCTCAGCAATCCAGACATTCAAATCTACAGCCAAGGGAGAGGGAAGTGTGCCTACTGCTCCAGCTGACAGCAGATCTTGGCATCAACCACCTGGCACTGGTTTTAGGTGCATGCAGAATGCAAAAGTTCTGAGATTTAAAAAGGCTTTCACTCTGATTTCAGGAGAAGGCCAGGTCAGGAACTGTACTCCTGAGAAGGCAATGTATGAAACTGTGAGGGTGAAGCTGAAGATGCAGTGGATATCCCAGAAGTTTGGAAAAACTAGGAACATGGTTCATCTAAGGAAAGCTTCAAGGATGGAGCAAAGGGAACCAAAGATAGCAGCTATGGGAGCTACAACCACCATAAGTGCCATAGAGGTGGAATCACTCAAGCTGTTTGAAGCTTACAATTTTCCACAGATTGTTTCAGATGTAGGACATGGAACCACAGGATGTTTGCCCTGGTGGATTTTGGACTTGTTTTGGTCCCAGGCCTTTGTAACTTTTAGAATGAAAGTGTTTATCTTGTGCCATTGTATGTTGGGAGTGTTTAACTTTGTTTTCATTTGTATAGCAGTTTACAGCCAAGAGTTTGCTTTAGATCTCAAAGGAGGCTTGAGACGAACTGTTCAATAAGGCTAAAACTGTTAGGACTTTGTCAGCTCTTGCAGATGGACTAAATGTATTTTTGCAAAAAAAGAAGCAGATAAAAAATGTTTAAATAAATGTAAGAGTTCTTGGAGGGCCAAGGACAAAAATGTTATGGTTCTAATGTAATACAATGTGGATAGACTTGTTCTTAAGGATTGTCAAACCTGTGCTATGATGTATATACAACATAGATAAATATACTACAAAACTCTGTTAGTTCATCAAAAAGAAGTTTTCAGGAGTTGAAGATTTAACTCAATGTCATAAGAGCCTGCCTGGCAAGCACAAAGTTGTGAGTTTGATCCCCAATACAAAAAAAAAAGTTCATGCTTTCATTTGATCATCTTTTCATGCCTTTATCTGTAATATGAACAACTACTCTGAAGACAACAATAAACAATATATTAACCAGTGTTAATCTCCTATTGGTTTGTTTTGAAATTCTGTATCATCAGTGTTTATCCTTTTATTGTTTTTAAAATTAAAAAATGTTCAAGTTGTGAAATGATAAGAATAAACATGTCTTTATGTCTGGAGACTGATTTAAAGAAATATGTCTGGTTGCCAAGTTGACAAAGAGTAGATTGTAATGGTGGATACATTGTGTCAACTTGAGAAATTTAGAAGTTTAATTCAGCAACTCCGCAGGGAGCCAGGGTCCTTACACTGTAAACATCCTCATCTTGTGCAAGAGGAGGGTAGGAAGAGGTTGTGAACGTGACACTCACTCTGGATGGTGGCAGCCTGCTTATAATATAAGGGAGGAAAGAGGCTTGCTCTCTCCCAACTTTTGCCCTTGCTGCTGTTGCTGTCTTCTGCCACCTTGAAGTGTTGCCCCTATTCCATGCCACGTTGCCTTGAAGCCACCTGATTATGGACTGAAACTTTCACAAACTATGAGTTAAATAAACTTTTCCTAAATTAGCTATCCACACACTGAAGACTGAAACTAGATGCATGTCTATCACCATGCACTAAAGTCAAAATGGATCAAAGATCTAAATATAAAAACAGAAACACTAAATCTAATAGAAGACAATGAAGGTAGAAATTTTGGAGACATAGGGGTAGGAAAAGAGTTCATGAACAAAATGCAAACCACACAGAAACTGCTTCAGAGAATCAACAACTAGGATCTCATCTTATTAAAAAGTTTTTGCACTTCAAAAGAAATCACCAATAAAGTGAGAAGAAAACTCACAGAATGGGAAAGAATTTTAGCCAGCAGTCCCTCAGACAAAGGACTTATGTCCAGAATATATAAAGAACTGAAAAACATCAAGTCCCCCAAATTCAAAGAACCTCTCCAAAAACAGGCATCTGAGATGAACACACATTTCTCAGATGAAGATATACAAATGGCAAATAAATACATGAAAAAATGTTCACCATCACTGCTCATTTGAGAAATGCAAATTAAAACAGCACTGCGATTTCATCTTACCCTAGAAAGAATAGCTGCCATCAAGAAATCCACTGATAACAAATGTTGGCGAGGCTGAAGGGAAAAAGGAACACTGCTCCATTTTTGGTGGGAGTGCAGACTGGTGCAACCACTATGGAAATCAGTATGGAGATTCCTCAAAAAACTAGGATTTGAAGTTCCATTCAATCCAGCTATTCCTCTCCTGGGCATTTTACCAGAAAAATTGAAAAGGTCATGTCACAGCGATATATGTGCACCCATGTTTATATCAGTTCAATTTGTAATAGCTAAATCTTGGAAATAACCCAAATGCCCATCTACTGCAGAATGGATGAAAAAGATGTGGTATTTTTATACAATGGAATATTACTCAGCTATTAAAAAACTATGATCTTGAGGCCTTTATTGGTAAATGGAGGCAACTTGAGACTATCTTCATAAGTGAAATAAGTCAAGCTCACATATGTAAATATCATATTGTCTAATAAAAAACTGAAAGAGTAATAAGATTCAAAATGTATAAATGATAGTGTAATAATGCAAGGGAAAGAAATTATTCTAAAGGATATAACTGTATGCATGTTTACATGTGCAAGATAAATAAACATACTACTAAATTTTGTTGGTTCATCAAACAGAATGGTTTGTACTGTCATTGTTTAATTGTTCATTTTTTATGCTTTGATTCTGTAACTTGAGCAACTACTTCTAAGACAACAATATGTAATTTAAAAAGATAAAAATAAAAATAAGTAAATAACTACATAAACCTTTCCTTCCTTAATTTGAGGGGTTGGGTATTTTGTCCAGGAGATGAGAGTAAAGTAACTATGTCTTAGCACTATGGCAAGGATTACAAGAAGGTCATATTCTTCTAACTCTAGCAAAGTTCTACCTTTCTTGGTGTCTTACAACCAGAGTGAAGAAGGTGACCGACAGGAAATAGATGAGTGCTGCTGATAAGCAAAAATATGGCCTGGGAAATAACCACTAGAATCAACACTAGAACATGGTGGTTACCTTAAATTAACTGCAGTGCAGTGAAGAGAGAAAGTAGGGAAGAAATAGGAAACAGCTAATACAGAAAACTTTCTTAGAGGCTTAGTTGCAAGTTGAGGGGAAAATGCAGACCATAAGTCAAAAGGAGAGACAAATTTGAAGCTATTTGGCTTATATTTTAATGCCACAATGTGAGAAATGTAAATCTCCTCATGAGAAATATTTTGTAGATTGAAAAACTGATGCAACAGAAGACAGGAAAGATTTTCTTTGAAAAAGGTGATGGGATCTTTGTCACTAACTGAGGAGCAGGAGGATCATAGAGAGTTGATGCCAAATTGCAGA
The DNA here is from genome assembly GCA_004027295.1 of Dolichotis patagonum. NCBI lineage: Eukaryota > Metazoa > Chordata > Mammalia > Rodentia > Caviidae > Dolichotis > Dolichotis patagonum. The sequence goes on along the minus strand of PVJX010034575.1, from coordinate 13,509 downwards.
AAAGAAGACAGAGTGCAAGTGCCAGGATGTACTTAGGTGCTGAGGTCATGAGCATTGCAATTTTTTTTTCCTGATTATAAAAATAAAAGCTGAGAGTGAGAATGGGAAAGGAAGTATTAGAATTTTGAAAATAAAGTAACAAAGTAACCATCTAGTAGAGAGAAGACTTAAAATACTTAAGAAGAAGTAGTTAGACTGTCAGTAGCACTAAGAGCCTACTTGAAGTTAGTGATTATGAATTTAGAATACACACATACTGTGTGACTATGTACGTTTCTCTGTCAATGAGCAGACGCAAGCACAAGTAGGCAGATAGTGGGGAGAAAAAAGTAGAAATCTGTCCCAAATGTGAGGCTCCTTTCTTGAATATTCCTTAATTAGGGGTGGTATTTTTTCTGAATTTTGAATTCAATAGTAATAATGAAATATAAAAACAAGAAAGTGACTCCCAACTTAATAAAATCCAGACCAATAAAATTACACATCTTGACACTAATAATTTTATAAGGTAATATAATTTAAAGGTATACAAATATTATTGCAGGATAGTAGTTCATAGTTGGAAGTAAAAGTAGCTAGGAAAGAAAATTCTGGAATCCAAGAGTACAGACCACCAGTTCTGTCATTAATTAAATTCTTAGTCTTTACATCTTAAAGTATTTTTTTCACCAACTAAGTGCTAGTCAAAATGAGGAAAAAAAGAAATCCTGACACATTGTTGGAGGGAATGAAAATTAGACTAGTACAGATATTTTAGAAAAATAATATGGTGACTTTTCAACTATTAAAAATAGAACTACCGTATGATCCAGTATGAAAGGAAATGAAATCAGTGTGCCAGAGAGACATCTGCATTCTCTTGTTTACTGCAGCCTTATTCACAATAGCCAAGAAATAGAAACAACTAGTGTCCATAAATGATAAATTGATAAAGAAAATATGATATTACAAACAATGAAATGCTATTCAGCACAGAAAACATAAAATCCTGTCACTTGCAACAATATGGAACTAGAGGACATTAAGTGAAATCAGACAAGCAAAGAATGACAAATACCACATGTTCTTCTCGTATGTAAAATCTAAAAAAAGATTAATTCCATAGAAATTAAAAGTAAAATAATGTTTAGTGAGTTGGTGACAGTAAGGGAGGACAGTTCAGTGATGGTCAACTGGTACCTCTGACCTGTAAGCCTGTCTAATAGATTCCCTTTCATAATTATACAGATAGATTTTATATTGATTCTGCTCTCTAGGGGGCCTTAAACAATAGATATGCAAATACATATGTAGTGAGACCCTCCCCCCAAATATCATCCGCATATTTCATTTGTTTAAAATGTTTTCTACATGGCATTTTTAACTTAGAAAGTATATTCTATCCCTGGAAATGTAACTTGCTATCACAGTTTGTATCACACTTCTGACAATGTCCTCAATCTCCTTTTATTTTAAAAATGTCTTTCTATTTTTTGTCTTACCACAACTAACAATGATTTTTGAATGTTCACTAACCAAGTATCAACAAATATTTATTGAGACCAGCTAAACACTATACTAGACACTTGGGAAAGAATTGGTAGAAAATTCCCTACCTTCATAGAGCTTACATTATAATAAGAAATACAGATTAATACGAGAAATAAGTGAATGAATGAATGAATGAGTGAAGTATTATTGAGTACTGCAACAGTGGTTGGGGTGGGGAGGTCACAGGGAATAAAACTATGTGCTCACCTAAGACAATTCTGATGAAAATAATATTAAAGGACAGTGGTCATTGTAAAGTGAGACAGAGTCTCTGAAAAGAAAGTATAAACTAAGAGTCAGAAATATGGAAGGGAAGCTTAATTTCCAAAGGCACCATTACATTTGGAGCTTGGCAAGATGGCACATGGGTAAAAATAACTGAGTAAACAATGACTTGACTCTCTTTCCATTACTCTATTTATGTATATTCTGTTGCTCTGAACTACTGATACGAATTTGCCACTAGGTTCCAGTTCCCTGATTAGGAATCCATTCCTCAACAGACATACACAAGGCAGTGTGTTAGTCACTCAGGATACAGAGCTGAGTATGATTCTGCACCAGCCCTTGCAGAGGTCAAGTGGCACCTTCAGAGAAAAAGTAAAGCCAACAAATACAGGTGACAGAGTTCAGAGTTCACACGATGGCACAGAGAAAGACCATGAGATTATGAAACACTGCTCAGAAGGCTTTTCTTTCTTTCTGAGCAATTATCTGAAGGATTTTCAGTATCTTTCTCTCTGATGTGATATAAGCTAACTCAGGAGCAATATGCGATCTTTCCACAAGTTCCAACTCATTTCCCAAAGAGGCATCTGTCAGCATGCACACCACTTGCCTTCCGTGTTGTCTATGATATGGTTGAAAACCTTTCTAAACAAACCCCAGCATCTCTTGCTCTCCTAGCTTTAGCAAGTTAATTACTCTTCCATAAGATGTGATTTCCTGGGATTCAGTGAGCTGACATCGCTTCATGTTAATTTATTCAAGGCTGAACAGTTACATTGATTAGACAACTCCACAGCACCAGGTCTCAATGCTTCTGGAGTTGCTTTCTTTGAATTTCAATGTAGTTAATGACATAAGAATGAGGCTGGTACATCTTCTGCCATCACCTCTGTCCAAACTCAGTGCACTTTTAAGGTTCTTGTTAGGAAAATGTATTTTTTTATGTAGTACACTGAGGAGGATCCTCTTAATAAGTTTCAACAGCAATAAAGCTTAGATGGAACAAGTTTATTGTGTGGTGCACCTTATAACCTTTCAGGACAAGGTTCCTGTTTGTAATGAAGAGCATTCCATTAAAAGTGGCATTTTGAAGAATGATGGTGGTGTAGTGTGGCATGTGCCTAGCAACTGACACAGGGAAAGTGTTAAGGTGCATTTGCAGCTGACATTTCTGCACAAGCTGTAAACAGAGGGATGGTATATAACTAGGCAAACTATGTAATAGGGCAAAACACGAAAGAGTCAGAGAAGATGGTCAGACTATTATTGGCTGGGACACAGCTAACCCTGCCACCTTGCTTATGTGGTTTGACATTGTGACTACTTTTCTCTCAGATCAGGCTGAAAACAGTTTTTTTCATTACTTGAATGCACTTTTAAAGAGCATAGAGAACTTGAAAATGCCACTCCATAAAAATTTACTAAGATGCCTGATTCAGAGGGCTTTTCATAGAACAGAACAGATATGCACTTGTCTAAAGAAGTTTTAAGACTCTAATGTTCCATTTCCAGTAGTCGTTACAGTAATTTTTGCTGTTATTCCTCTCCATTACCCCAAACTTCCTTTTAAAATCTGCCATTCTCACCAGCATTGGCTAGTGAGGCTCTAATGGAGTAAAGGAAGTAGGAAATTGGTGCCCATTACGGAGACAAGGTGAACACACTTAGCAAATGGAAAATACAGAGAATTCAGTCAAAGGGATCAGGGAAAGGAAATGTAATCCCCTGATATTCATGGTTTGACTCTGGCTCCAACCCGAGATCAAACCTTGGACAGGAATGTCCTAGTCCAGCTCAGGGGCCTGACTTTCTCCTGATATTGTCACCTTCTAGGACAGTGGCTGCAGATTGCAGGAAAGATGGACAGGATGCAGCCTGATTGGGAGGGGGCAACAGGCTCAGGACAGCTCTGACCATGGGAAAAGGAAGAGATGAGGGAAGCCTGCATAGGCACTCTGAGGTCTCAAATTCTTTCATCTCTGTGGTACTGGAACCAAGGGATGCAGCTCAGAGGCTGCAAACCTAGAGTAACTCATCACTCAGGATTGACCCATGGCCTAACCACAGTCTTTCACTATCATCACTAGTAAATGATCATCTTTAAGCTATGAGCCCTCTTGCATGACACATACTGCTTCTACACCAAGTATGGCATTGTCTCTCTGCAATGCATCAGTCACATAAAAATAGGCAAGGCTTCAACAACAGTTTTAATGCCATAAACTTTGGCAATGACACATTTTTTGGACTCTGAGTTCTGCTATTTGCACAAGGTCACTGTAGCACAGAGCAATCCAGCTGAATAAGAACTGTGAGGTTACCATTAACCATGCTAGAGGTCTGCACCAGGGCAAGAAGTTTGAGGCATCAGGCTTCTTCTACACCATCAGTATTGTAATCAGCAACCTGTAGTTGCTCTAGTACCATTCTTGTGTGTTCCACACCGATGTTGCATCCATATGGTGACTGGGTTCAAAAACCATCTACCTGCTTGAACAGATCATGGCAGTGTCCTTCCACAAACAGTAAAATTAGTTTTTCCCTTGCTCAGGAGAAATGTATGAAGTTGGACCAAAGCAGGGCTGCTGTTACTGTCCAGTTGTGCAGGAGGCTTTAATGACAAGAGTTACCATCACCTTATTAGCCAGTCATCAGCTAATACACTTCTACTGACCCGCATACATTGTTCTCCAGTATGGAGCTGACTGTAGGCTGTGATCAAATGGGCTGCCTCAATTTCAGCATGTGAGAACATGGGGGATGTGCTTAACAGGTCAGGAATCTCAAATCCATCTATTGGTAGAAATGGCTATCTTGTCCAAACTGTCCCATGCTGAGAACACACGAGCTGTCACTCCTGGGAAGAGAGACCATTAGTGAGGAGCTTCCCTTTAATGAATGCTTGAGTGCTTTGCAGCAGACTTTAAACTCCATCGAGATGTCAGCATTACAGCATCACACCTCACACCATTGTCTGGACCCGATATGCTAGACATTCAAATCTGATGATGCTGAACCAAACACCTTGAATCCAGATTCATGAAATCCTTGCAAACTTCCTGATTTATGACAGAACTGATGAGGATTATGTAGAGGCAAATTGTTCTGAGGAGGACTGCAGCATGCCAGATGCATGCATCCTGCTCTGTGATGAAGATGGTAATAACACCAAATATATCAGTGTGGCGATTTAAGAGTGACTTGGACTTCAGTGCTTTAGAAATTCTTTTTCATCACTTTGTTGGGTGAGAGGGACATGTGCCCCCCCAGCCAGTTCTGATCTGGTCACCCCTAGGGCTTTCACTACCTCAGGAGGGTTTGGACACCACTTATGCCTTTTATTTCTTTCTTTATCACTCTCTGACAATGGTATCAATTTCAGCATGTGAGAACATGGGGGATGTGCTTAACAGGTCAGGAATCTCAAATCCATCTATTGGTAGAAATGGCTATCTTGTCCAAACTGTCCCATGCTGAGAACACACGAGCTGTCACTCCTGGGAAGAGAGACCATTAGTGAGGACCATAAGATGGGGTAAGGATAACTGTCTCTAGAACATTATGGGTAGTGGGCCCTAGAAGCCCAGTACAGCCCTTTTGGCCCATTCTTCCCTTCCTGTGTCCCTCCAAACAAGAGACTTGTAGAAATGATGGAGGACATAGAACTCAGATTATCCACATCCTCCTCTCCTGTGCAAGCCAGGTGAAGAGTGATGGCCTGAGGAACTCTGTCTCCGTAGTCCTAACCATCATGCTGAGCATTATGATTTCATGTTGGAAAAAAATGTGAAAATATCCCTTCTAGATTTGGGTTTTATGTCCATGTCTTGGTTATTTCTCTCTTTGCTGAGACAAAATGCCCAACACCCAAAGTTAAAGGAGAAAAAAGATTTATTTCACCTTACCATTTATAAAGCTTTTACTTCATAGTTCATCAGCTCCCAAGACAGAAAGCATCACAGAGAAGCAGTTCATGATGATCAGAAGGCAGCAAAGCAGTGACATAGCAAGTGACAAGTGATCTTCTTTCTGTCCCTTATAATTTATCCAGGCAAGTAGCACTCACACCCAGGGGGAGCAGCCTTAACCCTAATGTCACATCATGAGTCAATCCCAGCATCATATATTAAGCAGCATACACCTTAGATCCAGCCACTTCTGGAAAACCCCACCTATGACCATGTGAGGCTTTGGAGGAACATCTAGAGACAAGCTATGACAGCCCATTTTACTACTGTTTATGTTTGTTTTGATTTGTGTGTTTCTTTGTTAGTATTGGGGATTGAATCCAGAAACTCTCTACCAGTAAGTGACATCCTCAATCTTTTTTAATTTTTACTTTGCACAAGAGCCCACTAAGTTGCCCAGGCTGGCCTTGAACTTGCAATCTTTCTGCCTCAGCATCCTAAATAACTGGGATTACAGGTAGTAGTGTGAATTGTTCCCTGAATCCTATTGAAAACAACCACCCTGTAGGGGGTCCCTGTTTAGCTGTTCAATGGGCTCCACCTCATGCTGAGTCTATGTCCCAGGCTGTAGTACAGCAAAGTCATCTGCCACCATGGCCACATGGCACTTGTTGAGACCTGATACAAGGGTAGAATGAGAAGAGTCCTTTTCTCAAGGAACTTGTTTTTGAGCATGCTTTTGCTGATGTAATTAGTGTCCTATAATATAACTAACCTAGGGGCTGGGGATTTAGCTCAGCAGCATAAGCGCCTGCCTTGCAAGCGCATGGTCATGAGTTTGATTCCCAGTACCAATAAATAAATAATAAATAAATAAATAAATAAATAAATTTTAAAAATAACTAACCTTGCCTTTGAAACACTTCATCTCAATCTCAGCACTGGGCGGGGGCAGCACTCATGGTTGCTATGGCTTATATCTAGGTGTCCCCTCTAAAGCCTCATGTGCACATAGGTGGACCTTTTGAGTGTGGCTGGATCTGTGTATTAATAGTATATGAATTTGGATTAAAGATGTGACAAATGGATTAGCTCACTGATTGGCTTAGCACTGTACTAGGTGTGGTGATGGGAAACCTCTTATAGGTGGCACTAACCAGTAGGCTTGTAGCCTGGATGCATAAAAATGAAAAGGTGGAAGGCAGCTGGGTGCTTTCATCAGCTCACCCTGCCACAGACTGTTTACACCCTGTCGTTCCCCTCTGTCATCCCACCCTGCCTTTAAGCCAGCTGACTGGACTGAAAATTTTACAAACTATGAATTAAAATAAACCTTTCCTTCTTTAACTTTGGGTGTCAGAAATGAGAAAATCACTAGGACAGTAGCTCTACAACCCACAAGTCCACTGATCTTTAAGTAAACCCTGGTAAACTCATTTATTCACCAAGAAGCTATACTTGTCTTATTATTTGGTGGTAGATTCCTATTAGTTCAGAGATAGACATTTCTTTACATCTTTCCAGAAATTCACATAACACAGACATGCACCAGCACACTCAGCTCACCACTATTGTCATCAAAATAACAACCTGGTTATTTTCATTTAAAGAAGAAAAAGTTAATCTCCCAATAAAGCTCAGAGACATTAGAGAGCATTAAATTTTGTATAATATAAGGAGTGGGAGTTTAACCTATTTAATCAAGATATTAAAGGAAAAAGAATCTGAGAAACTTGGAGGATTTGGGTCAGTCAGCCTATAATTAGTTTATATAAGTATGTTGCATACAAAACTCCATCCATATATTAAAACACATGATTTTCTCTTTCATAAGGAATCATAGTTTCTGTGGCAAACTTGTTCTCTATTGGAAAGTTAATTATAACAGTCACCCAAAATGAGTAAGAGTTTCAGGTGAATATGCAGTGTCATTTACATTGAAGAAGCCTGACCCTGTTCTTCTTCTTTTCATTCTGGACAACCATGGAAGAATAGCTCTTATTTTTTCATGGCTTCTGTCACAGTTCAAGGAGGAAACTAAATCTTCTGAGGTGCCTCCTTTTATTAAATCCATCTGAGTTGGTTAAGTGAGTATTTTGTGCAAATGCACTATTTCCACCCATAAAGAAATATTCAGGACCCCCATGAGGCCAGGCAGATGAAGCAGTGATGTATATTCTGTGCTTCTGTGACCTTCTGAAGTATGGAGATTCTTTCTTTTAGCAACCTAAAATGGAGAAAGATGATATGGACAAGAAGCCTCATTCTTATGTCATCAACCTTTCCTTACACTGTTGCAAAACAAAACAAAGCAAAATAAAACATTCGTAAAATCCAAACGTCTTCCTGTGCTTTTCTGGAACATCATAACTCTTCTGAGCTAAGTTTTGACAAATTCTTGAAATAAAAGGATGGAGGATTAGCATACAAGTAAACAAGAAATCATCGTAATTCCAAAAGTCATGTCCCTTTACATAAGAACATATTTTGTCAGGTATTAATTAAATCGTTTGTTTAATATGCAATGCAGAAGGCATCCTTAATTCTCTGGAAGTCTTCTACTTTTTCTATGTGTACTGTGGAAAGCACGCCAATGGTGAACTGTCTGCTCATTTCATTATGCCTCAGTCTGAAACACTCTCTCAATAGATAAAATTTAATTTCTGTAACATTTTCTCTTCCAAGTACAAATATCCATATGATATTCTGATCTATGGTTTTTTGACCTCCAATCATGTGAAAGAAAAACACATTAAATAGCAATCAAATCTTGAGTTTTGAATTTTGATCTTTTTGTGGGTTAGCAACATACACTAAGATACTCTTTTAATGAAGGGCAGCAATTGTGAGCCATGATTCCTGATCAGCCTCACAAGCAGCAAGGTAAATGTGTTAGTTGTTTTCCTTTCATTGGTAAAATATCCGACACACACAATTTAAAAGAGGAGAGATTTATTTTGGCTCAAGGTTTTGCAGAGTCAAGTTTACTGGCTCTGTAGCAGGAATATCACAGTGAGCAAACATAGTGAAGGAAAGCTGCCCATCTCACGGTAGCCATAAATCAGAAAGAAAAAGAGGAGCTGGAGACAAGACGGTAGTCCTCCAGGTCACATTCCCAGGGGCATACCTCCTCCCACCAGGCCAGACCTCCAAGCATGTGGCTTTAAGGTGAAATTTTACTTCTAAATTATTAACATTCTTTACCAACATTCCCAAAAGTCTAATATATAAAATGTGTATAGTCCATCACTAAGAATCATCAAATCTCAATAGGCCATAATTGGCTGGCTTCAAGTTGAGAAGGAGTAGGAAAAGAGTCTGGTGGAAGAAAGTTACTTGTGTCACACTTGCCAGAAATCAAAAACTGAAGAGGACCCAGGAAGAATATAAATCCTTCCAGATCAAACTCTCAGGGACTCTTGTGGCCAGATCCCATCTCTTATTAGCAACCAGCCATAATTTCTTCATAATCCACAAGGCACTTCTGTAGTAGACCATCACTGTACCACTCAGCAGATACATAAATGCTTTAAAAATTGAACATATTTCAGCTTTTCATGTGTTAGTCATATAGAGACATGATAATAGGCAACCTATAGAATGGAAGGTTTCTTTTATTGGGGGCTATCAAATAAAGCCTCACTGAGAAGAGAACATATGAATACACAGCAGTTGATCCAGGAAGAGATACCTGTAAGAAGAAGGGATAGAGTCAGGGTTAGGGTGAGGTCTGAGATAAGAACATTTAGCCTGCTCAAGGAACACCAAAGGAGCCTGTGTAGCTTGTGCAGAAACAATAGGAGGGCAAACAGTGAGAGGGAGGTCAGGGAGCTTCCTAGGGCAAAATACTATGGGCTACATTCGTTTTCAAAATCTAATGGGAGCCACCGTGGGGTTTTGAGCATTAATAGGATTCTTCCAGCTGCTACATAAAGAATGAAGAAGAATGGAATAAAAGTAGTGGTAGAAAGACCAGTTACAGGCTTTGCAGTAATAAACTAGCAAAGTGGTATTGGCTTATTCCACAGAGACAACAGGGGCAATGATGAGATGCTTCAGATTCTGAGTACATTTATAGAATAAACTGTTTGACACAAATCATTTGGGCATCATGGCTTTATAAATAGATACACATTGTCCTCATGGAGTTCACTTCATTACCCAATCACAGTTAACCTCTTAATCCACTGGGAAATTTTCAATCAGTATTAATTAGAGTCTGTTACATTTCAAGCAAAATGGTTTAACCAATAAGAGCAATCTTCACAAATGTTCCTGAGAGTAACATGCCATATATACATATATATATATATATATATATATATATATATATATATATATATATATAATCTTCTCCCACTTTTCCCTTTCTGCAGTCTTTTTGTTTCTCACTTCACATAGTGGATTTGGAGTGATCACTGCAAGAATTACAGCATCGTTCAAAAGAAGGTATCTGTCTAAAAGCTTTATGGCTGCCTTTCTTTCTAAGAATGGTGGAACTTGGCTCTACCTCCCAATTCTTTTTGGTAATAAAATTCCTGATCTATGCAATGGCTTTTTCCCATTTCTCAAAACTACATGCTCACAAAAGGTCAGGAGCTGGCTTCAGTTCCCTGTGTACTTTGCAAGGTGATATAGTTCTGAAAAGAAAAGCTTACCTTAAAGGTCAAGATACAAAATCTATTTGTCCTGACTATAAAATATTGAACATTTTCATAAATTCCTGGACCATGCTTTAGTAGCCTAGGTGGTTCAGCAATCCCTTAAACTAATGACTATTTTTAAGCACCTGAAAATTTCAGAGACAAATAAAACAAAAGTATACTATAAACCTTTATCAACTTAGAAGTCCTTTGGGCTGACTTACATCTATACTATGGAAACACACTCATTCCCTGGAAATAAACTCACACATTAAACCAAACACACTTGACAATACTTTGCTTAATAAAGACATTGAAGTAAAAATAGTGGCTAACTTCTTTCAATGAAATTGACTATAAACTGGAAAAATTTTAAATCTGGTATCAAAATAAATTGAATTTTTAAAATCATAGTATTTTCCCCTCAAGAAAAAACGAGCCTAAGGAAACTGAAATTAAAGTTTTGAACAAGACTGCCCTAGGGCCTCTGTGACGGTGAGGAGGACCCACAGTCCAGCTCTCTGGCTGTCCTTGTTTGCTGTCAAAGCCTCAGGACACCGGACAACTTCTGCCTACTGCAGACAGGGCTCTCTCAGCCAACTTACCCAGCTCATCTAAGCGTAAAATTGACCACTGCCTAACAATTGCCTGGTTTCACTCTCAATTTTGTTATGTTCTTGCTTCCTCTCATATCAGGATATTTCAGTAGTTCATACAGCTGGACACACAATGCACTCCTTTAGTAGACCATCTCTCCATCACTAAGCAAATACTTTCATTTTCTTTATAAATTCTTTAAAAATTAAGTGTATTTCATTTTTTCATGTGTCACATAGAGACATGGCAATAAGTAACCAATAGAATGGAAGGTTTAATTTTTTTAACCTTACATTTTGGAGGAAAATCATGATGAAGGAGATAAAAAGAATAGTGTGATTCATGAAAATGTGAAACAAAGACCAGAAAACTGCTCCAGGTACATACAGGAACTTAACTCTAGGATCACAAAGCACTGTCTTACCTAAGTATTTTGCTCAACAAGTGCAACATCTTAGAACTTTTTTTATTTGACTATGGATTAATTTTTTTAAAGGACAAATACTGGAACTACTCTAAGACTTCTATTCCTCAGGTCTCACACCTTTAGAATGTGCTGGAAATTCTAAATAAAATTTTTTAAATGGCTCCTTTTGTTCAGTTTTATCTCTGTAGTGTGAAATAATGTTAAGTACACAAAAATTCCTCTTAAGATTGTGTAGAAGCACACATATTAGCCTTATAAAAATAATCGTGTACCATAGAACCCAAAGAAATAAAAAAAAAAACTATGTTGTAAAATTTACTTTCAATCATTGTAGTTGAAAGTGGCAAAAGATACTAAATATGTATTTTATATATTGTTTAAAATATTTCTTCTCCATGTCATTAAAAAAAGAGTTGCTTAGGAATTTGTATTTATGTGTGCGTGTGCAAATAATCAACTATATGTTGAAACTGTTGGGGGTTTCAAAGATGGTGGACCTAGAGGTAGCAGGATATGGAGCCTCTCTGAGAGAGAAAGCTCAAATGCCAGAATAGAACACCCTGGAGAGACACAGACAGAGGGAGATGAACTCTCTCAACCCAGGAAGAAACTGAAGGGAAAGAAACTGCTTGAATACGAGGTCCCAGGGCTACCATTAGAGAAGCTAAGATCGGCAAGCACTGCACTCTGGCCAAGCCGCCTGAATTTGTACCCGAGATCCACTTGAGCAACCGAACCCATGCTGAAGTGACTGGCTTGAGTGGCCAGAGCGTGGAGCTGAACAACCCTGCATGCAGCTGGCCCGGACCTGGCCTTGCATGTGACCCACCCAGAGGCACCATGAATTCACACTGCAGCCACACTGAGGTCAGAGGTCAGGGAGCCCAGCAGTTCTCAGGGACCAGCATCAACACACAGTGAGTGATGGGAGTGGGACCCTCCCATGGGAAAAGGGCAACCACCTAGATGACATATTGGAGTTGGGCAGGAAAGTCCTGGCTCTGTAAGGAAGCAGATTCAGTTGGTTGCTCCCCTTGCAGAACAGATTGGAGGGATCTGCTTGGACTGGGCTGAGACCCAGTGGGTTGTCACAAATCAGTTGGTTCCCTGAGGGCAGCGCACACTGATGCAGTGAAGGCCCGGGAAGATCGACTGATGGGGGGGGCAGAGTATACTACCCTTGCTTGCACTTTACTGTCTGATAGCGGACGGCAGAGGGCAGAAGCCCCTAGCCTACGTACTCAAGAAGAACCCTAACCTACAAGAAAAAGGGCTGATAATTACACTATACACTTGTATGGAAGGAACCAAAAACATGACAAGAGGGAGAAATAAGAAAAAACCCCCAGCCCCCAACCATGAAAATATTGATCCAGGAGCGGTAAATATAAAAGAGATTGAGAGCAGCAAATATGAAACATCAAACACAGTGTCAGTGGATATAAAGAGATATCTTCGAGACCTCGTAAATGAGATCAAAACTGAAATATTAATCCAAGTTAAACAAGAGATAAGTAGATTAATAAAAGAAAGGCTGGGCATCTCTCAAGACTACAAGACAGAAGAATGGAGGAACACAAAAGGAGAGAAACGTTCAATGAAGAATATAAAAAACCCCTAGAATTCATGAAGCAAATTCAAACAGATTACCAGCAAACTAAACACTCCACAGAAAGTTGGCAAAACTGCCTGAAAGAAACCAAAGATAGACTATCAAAAATTGAACACAGGCTTGCAATGTGTGATCATTAAAGGGAAGATCTCTTAAAAATAACAAGGGAGCAGACAGTAACCGTACAAAGGCTGGAGGATGACAAGAGGATCTATAACTTAAGAATAAAGTATGTGAATGAAGAAGCAGGAGTCAAAAAAGAACTGCAAAGGCTATTCACAGAAATTATTAAGGAAAACTTCCCAAACAAAGAAAACGGAAATGATATGCAGACGTATGAAGCATATAGAACTCCAGCCACTTACAATCAAAACAGAGCTACACCCAGACACATAATAATCAAGATCCCAGAAATTCAATATAAGAACAGAATATTAAAAGCCATCAGAGAAAAGAAACAGATCACCTATAAAGGAAAACCCATCAAAATCACAGCAGACTTCTCGACACAGACCATCAAGTCAAGAAGAGCTTGGAGTGAAATAATTCAAGCCCTGAAGGAGA
>PVJX010034574.1:0-18849 GCA_004027295.1 Dolichotis patagonum | reverse complement strand
CTATGTGGATAGAGATTTTCAAAGTAGGTATTAATGATTTTTTAATTTCCATGGGATCCGTAGTACTTTCCCTGTTTTCAGTCCTTATTGTGTGAATTTGGGTGTTTTTCTTTCTTTTTCTTTATACAGTTAGGTAGAGGTTTGTGAATTTTGTTTATTCTCTCAAAAAACCAGCTTTTTGATTCATTATTTCTTTGTGTTACATTTTTAGTTTCAATTGCATTGATTTCTGCTCTAATCTTTACAATTTCCTCTCTTCTATGAGCTTTAGATTTAACTTGCTCTTCTTTTTCTAGAAGCTTGAGATGAAGCATTAGGTTATTTATTTGTTCCCCTTCTGTTTTTTTGATATGATGATTTATTGCTATATATTTCCCTCTTAAGACCATTTTCATTGCAACCCACAGATTACAGTATTTTGTATCTTCATTTTCATTGAATTTTAGGTATTGCCTTTTTCTTCTTTAATTTCATCTGTAGCCCACTGGTTGTTCAAAAGATTGTTATTTAATTTCCATGTATTTATGCAGGTTTTGCAATTTCTTTTGCCATTAATTTCCAGTTTCAGTGTACTATAGTCAGGTAGTATGCACAGGATAATTTCAATACCTTTGCATTTACTTAAGAATGTTTTATGGGATAATATATGGTCTATTTGGAGAATGTTCAATGCACAGCTGAGAAGAACGTGTATTCTGATGTAGTTTGGTGGAACACTATGTAAACATCTACTAAGTCCAATTGCTCACAGGTATGATCAGTTCTATTAGTTCTTTGCTGACTTTTTGTCTAGTTGATCTATCTCTTTGTGACAGTGGGCTGTTAAGGTCACTTGTAATAATTGTGTTCTTGTGTATTTGGTTTTTCATGTCCTTTAGTATCTGTCATATATAGTTGGGGTGCTCCTGTTTTTGGTGCATATATATTTATAACAGTTAGTTCTTCATCTTGAATTTTTCCACTTACGAGTGTGTAGTGACCTTCTTTGTCTCTTTTAATCATTTTAGGTTTGAAGTTCACATTGTCTGCAAATAGAATAGTTACCCTTGCTTTTTTCTGGGTTCCTCTTGCATGGAATACTTTTTTCCATCCTTTTACTTTTTATCTATGAGTTTCTTTTTGAGTCAGATGTGTTTCTTGTATACAGCATATTGTGGGGCCCTGTTTCTTGATCCATTCTGTCAACCTGTTTCTTTTGATATGTGTATTGAGCCCATTTACATTTATGGATATCACTGATATGTACTGGCTTGACTTTGCCATGTTGTGTTACTGTTGTTAGTTTCCTGCTTTTCTCTCTTGTTTATTTTCTTGTCCAGCCTGATGATTTCTTTCTGTTGTTGTTCTGGAGATTGTGGTCATTTTTATCTCTACCTAGGATGTCCTTCAGCACTCCTTCTAAGGTTGGTTTGGTGGATATGAATTTCTTTAGTTGTTCTTTGTCATGGAAGTATCTTGTTTCTCCATCAGTTTTGCTGGGTGCATCAGTCTGGGTTGAAAGTTGTTTTCTTTTAGAGCTTGAAATACTTCACTCCAAGTTCATCTTAACCTGAAGGTTTGTTCTGAGAAGTCTGCTGTGATTCTAATAGGCTTCCCTTGGTAGGTGAGTTATGTCTTTTCTCTAACCTCTTTTAGTATTCTGTTTTTATGCTGTATGTCTGCAATCTTAATTAGTATATGTCTGGGTGTAGGTTTATGTTGGTTGTGACTATGTGGCATTCTATATGGCTGACTTATTTGTATATCCAATTTTTGCCCCCATGTTTGGGAAATTTTCTGCCATTATTTCTGTGAACAGATTAGCTATATCCTTTGCATTGTCTCCTTCCTCCTCACTAATGCCTATTACTGTGACATTGTTTCTCCTGGCATCATCTTGTAGCTGTTGGATTGTTATTTCATGTTGCTTTGTTGTTTTTAAAAGTTCTACCCTTTCAAGATCGCTATCTGTAATCCTGTCCTCAAGGTCTGAGATTCTATCCTCAGCTTCATTTAAGCAGCTTTGCAGGCTTTCAATACAATTTTTTGCTTCTTTAATATCTCTTTCAATTTGTATCATAGATTCTGCTTGTTTTCTGCATTGTTCATTCAAAGTTTCAATCAATTTACCATGCTCCTATAATTTCTTACCTATTTCTTCTCTAGCTATGTTGAGCAGCTCATTTACTAAGGTTGTTACTTTTGTCTTTACATAAGACATTATTTCTAATTTGAGTTCCTCTATAGCCTCATGAATTTTTTTCTTTACTTCATTTGCTATCTTTTCAGAGATTTCTGGTGTATGAATTTTAGGGTCCTCTATTTCATTATCACCTGCACTTGCCCCTAATGGACTAGATGTTCAGGATTGCATTTTGCCTTTTTGTTTAAGCATTTTCACCTTTTGGGTAAATTTCTGGTCTTTCTTTTCCAACAGTCACAAGTTTCTGTAGTGTGTGTTTCAGGGTTCTACTGTGTGGTTGATGTTTGTCAAATTGCTGTGTACCACCATGAAGAGGAGATCTAGTCTCCTGAATTCCTCCTACTGTGCCTGTTGGGTGAGTCCTATATTCTTTCTGGGCTAACTAGCCCAGAAGTATTGATGTAGGACAACTCTTAGTTTCTGCTGTTGTTATATCTTCAGGTTGTGGCAGGTCACCAGGTCCTCCTGGCTATAGTGTTTGTGTCAGCTGAGGCCCTACTGTGTCACTGGGGGTCTCATAAGTTCTTTTAATTTCCTCTAAATTGGGGCAGGGCAATATTGGCGCACTCCTAAACCTGTCTGATATTCTCTGTGTGGGGGAGGGGGTTACCCACTCTCTTGTCAGGTTAGCCAAGGTCTTACACTTGGAGGGAGTTTCACTTCTGTCCCTATTTACCCACTGCAAACCTCTATTCCTGGGGGCAAACTCACCACACTGACTGAAGCCTGATGAGGTCTTCTGTTTGGGTGAGGGGTTCCTGAGCCTCTCATTGAGCCAGCATGGTAGTCCACTGTAGTCCAATATTCCCAGTGAAAGGGTGGGTCCAGCAGATGTGGTCCCAGTCAGTTAAGGCCTGTGGCAGACTTTCTAGATGTTCTTGGAGGAGGGGCAGGCCCAGGAGCGGCAGACCCAGGCACCTCAGGGCCTCTGGCACTAGTCCCCACAATGTTCCCTGTGGGCGAAGGATGGTCCTAGCTCTCCTGAGCAACCCGGCTCCCAGCTGCCAGCCCTGTGATGTTCCCAGTCCAGAACAGGCCCTGCTCTCAGCTACCAGTCCTGCGATGTTCCCGAACAGGCCCAGCTCTCAGCTTCTGGGTGGCCGTGTTCCCTGTGGGTGAAGGGTGGGCCTAGCTCTCCTGAGCACCCCAGGATCTCAGCTGCCAGTCCTGCGATGCTCCCAGTCCAGCCTAAGGGACATTCTAGAATGATATAAAAAGGATTAACTTTCCATAAACCTAAGAGAATGAATCTACTAGGCAAGGCAAACAAACAGAAGGGGAGAAAATGGAGCCAACAGCAAGAAAATAACACAACAAGAATAAGTTAATAGAAGAGATGCTTCTTTGAAAGAATAAACAAAATCAATAAACTCCTAGCCAACCTTATCAAGAAAAAGAAAGAAAAAACTCAAATTCATGCAATGAAGAATAAAAAGGGTGAAATCACTATAAATCCTATGGAAATTCAGAAGATTATCAATACCTACTTTGAAAATCTTTACTCGCATAACATGGAAAACACAGAAGAAATTGACAGATTCTTAGAAATGCCTGATTAAAGCTGACTCAAGAAGATATAAAATTTTTGAATAACTCAATGTCAGTTACTGAAAATGAAAATGTAATTAAAAACTTACCAACAAAGAAAAACCCAGATCTTGATGGATTCAAAGCTAAGTTCTACAAGAAATTGAGAGAACTAATACCACTACTTCTCAGACTCTTTAATGAAATTGAAAGGGAAGCAATCCTCCCTAACTCATTCATGGAGGCAAGTATTACTTTTACACCAAAACCAGAGACCCAACCAGAAAGGAGAACTAGAGGCCAATCTCTCCAATGAACACAGATGCAAAAATCCTCAATAAAATGCTAGCAAACAGAATGCACCAAATCATCAGAAGATTATACATCATGACCAAGCAGAGTTCATCCCAGAAATGCAGGTATGGTTCAACATACACAAATCGATAAATGTAATACACCACATCAACAGAGTCAAAGACAAAAATCACATGATCATTCCAACAGATGCAGAAAAGCTTTTGATGAAGTCCAATACTCATTCATGATTTTAAAAAACCTATAGAAAATCAGAATAGATAGTCTCTACATCAATCTGATAAAAGCCATCCGTAACAGACCAACAGCCAACATCATACTAATGGGCAAAAACTGAAAACTTTTACTCTAAACTCAGAAACAACACAAGGATTTCCACTATCACCCCTCCTATTCAATATAGCTCTGAAACATTAGCTAGAGCAAATAGACAAGAGAGAGAAATAAAAGAAATAAGGATAGGAAAGGAAGAAGTTAAATTACCATTATTTTCAGATGACATGATACTCTACATACAATTCAGCAGTGTAGTTGGACATAAAGTCAACACTCAAAAATCAGTAACATTCCTGTACACAAACAAAAAACTCACTAAGAGAGAAATTAGGGAAACAACACCTTTCACAACAGCATCCAAAATAATGCAATAATTAGTAATAAATCTAACAAATGATACAAAAGATCTACATATTGAAAATTACAAAAAACTATATGAGTGAAAAAAATTCGGGCCAGGGATTTAGCTCAGTTGCTCAGATGCTTGTGTGATAAGAGGTCATGATTTTGATTCCCAGTACAAATGTGTGTGTGTGTGTGTGTGTGTGTGTGTGTGTGTGTGTATGAAAATTACTCTGGAAAAGAATGAAAAGGACCCCAGAAAATGGAGATTCTTTGCTCATAGATATGAAGAAACAACATGGTGAAAATGGCCATACTCCCAAAACTGTTAAGCAGATTTAATGCAATTTCAATCAAAGAACCTTTAGCATAACTCACAGATCTAGAGAAAGCATTTCTAAAATCTGTTTGGAAACAGAAGAGAACTGGAATAGCAAAGGCAATCCTGGGAAACAAAAGCAAAGCAGGAAGCACCTCAATCCCTGACTTGAAATTATACTACAAAACTACAGTGATAAAATCAACATGGTACTGGCAAAAAAAAAAAAAAAGACTCGAGGATCAGTGGAACAGACACAACTACAAAGACACTCAGCTACCTTATCTTTCACAAAGGGGCCAAACATGTTCCCTGGAAGAAAGTTACCCTCTTTAATACACATTATTGAAAAAACTTGGCTTTCCATATGCCAAAGACTAAAACTAGACCCATGTCTATCACCATGCACTAAAGTCAAAATGAATCAGAGTTCTAATATTAGAACAGAAACACAAAATATACCAGATTACAAGGTATGTAGAAATCTTGAAGACATATGGATAAGCAAAGAGTCATGAACAAAACACAAACTATACAGGAGGTACTTCAAAGAATCAACAACTGGGATCTCATCTTATTAAAAATTTTTTGCACATCAAGTTAAATCACCAACAGAGTGAAAAGAAAACACACAGAATGAGGAAAAATGTAGCCAACTGTCCCTCAGACAAAGGACTTGTGTCTAGAACATATAATGAATGAAAAATTCAAGTCCTTCAAATTCAAAGACCCAATCCAATAATGAGCATCCAAGATAAATATGCACTTCTCAGATGAAGAAATACAAATAAATATATGAAAAATTGTTCAACATCATTGATAATTAGACAAATACAAAGTAAAAGAACACTGAGATTCTATCTCACCCTAGAAGGAATGGCTACCATCAACAAATCAACCAATAAACACTGACAGGTCTGTGGGGGAAAAATAAGAGCACTTCTGCACTGTTGGTGGAGTGTAGACTGGTGCAACCACTGTGGAAAACAGTGTCAGAATTCCTCAAGAAACTAGGATTAGAGGTCCCATTCAACACAGCTATTCTCCTTCTGTGTATTTTCCCAGAATAGTTGAAAACATCATATCACAGTGGCATACATGGACCCATGTTTATAGCAGCACAATTTGTAATGGCAAAATCTTGGAAACAACCCAAATGCCCATCATTCAAAGAACATAAAAATAGGTTTTGGTATTTTTATACAATGGAGTATTACTCAGCTATAAATAAGGATAAATCTGAGGCTTTTATAGATAAATGGCTGCAACCTGAGAGCACAGTCAGAAGTGAAATAAATCAGACTTGCATGTGTAAATATCATATTGTCTTTCTAGTGTAAAAAATTGAAAGCATAAATAAGTTCCATGACCAAGTAGGATTCATCTCAGGGATGCAGGGATGATTCAACACATACAAATCAATAAATGTGATACACCATATTGACAGAACCAACAACAAAAAACATACAATCATCTCAATACATGCAGAAAAAGCATTTGACAAAGTTCAACAATCATTCAAGATAAAAATCTTACAAATAACTGGAATACATGGTGTGTCTCTTAAACTGATTAACATCATATATAACAAACTAACAGCCAACATCGTACTAAATGGACAAAAAATGAAAGCTTTCACTCTAAAATCAAGGAAAGAAAATAAATAAATTAATTAAATAAATAAATATAATCAAGAGGAAGGCAAGAATGTCCACTGTCACCACTCTAATTTGGTATAGTTCTGGAAACAATAACCAGAGTTATTAGACAAGAGAGAGAAATAAAAAGAATAGAGACAGGAAAGGAAGATATTAAATTATTATTATTTGCAGATAATATACTCTACATAGAAGATTCCAAAAACTCCACCAAAAGACATATAGATTTAATAAGCAAATTCAACCATGTAGCTGAATACAAAATCAACACAAAATATGTAACCTTCTTGTACATGAATTATAAACTCACTGAGAGAGAAATTAGGGAAACAACACTTTTCACAATATCATCCCCCCCAAAAATGAAACACCTAAGAATCAACCTAACAAAAGAAGTAAAAATCCACTACATTAGTGAACTAGAAGTAGCTAGCAGGGGCCTGAACTCAGTCTAAGGCCCTGAATGTGAGCAGGTTGAACCCCAGCACACAGGGAAGACTTGGAACATTGCTCCCAGGTGGTAAGACCACACTCCACATATGAATGCATGGAAGGATGCACTGGAAGTCCCCAGTGCATGGCCTAACTGGCCATGCTGAGGCAACACCCAGCAGCTAACAAGGGCCAGAATTCAGTCCTGGATGCTGAACGTGCACAGGTTGAATCCCAATGCACAGGGAAGTCTTGGAATGTCACTCCCAGGTGGTAAGACATGCCCCGAATCTCAAATCACAGAAGGACACATGGGAGGTCCCCTAACTGGCCCATGCCCAGCAGACTGAAGGGGCTAACAGTTGCCTGCAGTCTTTCCCAGGAGCCAAAAGTGGGCCAGGTGACTCCCAGTGCACAGGTAAAGCTTTGAAACATCACTCGAAACCCAGAAATTTAGGAAAATGACAAAACAAAAGAGCAAAATGCAATTTCAAACTTCCAGCCCAAACCCAAGCAAGCCTAGGAGACATGGACACAGAAGAAAATATAAGGATGCATCTGAAATTCCAGAAATGATAACAACTGAAGTAAAGAAACAACTCCAGAAAGCTATAAAAGTACTCAAATCAGAAATAGTCTCCCAGATAAAAGAAGAAATGATAAATGCAATGAAAGAAATGCTGAACACATCTAAAGAAGACATAGTTTAAAAACTAGAGGAACAATGCATAAAGCAGGAAACTGAATGAACAATGTAAGAAACAAACAGAATGCATGAAGCAGATTCAAAGAGATATACAGGAAATCAAAAATTACATCAAAAGTTGGAAAAACAGCCTCAACAAAAGTGAAGGCAGAATTTCAGACCTCAAAGACAAGATTGCAGCTAGTGAACAGGAAAGGAAAGATCTTTTAAAAATAAGAAGGAATCACCTGCTGTGATGTTTTGTGCCAATTTCACTATACTGTCTCAACTGGCTTTATTCCATCCTGTTTTGTTGTACATTACTACCTCCAAGTTAATAAAAATTATATAAAAATAAAACAATAGAACATGAGAAAACAAGGTAACAAAATACCTCCAAAAACTCCCAACTCCATCAAAGATGATCAATGTGACGTGGATAAGGAGAAACTCAAAAAGAAAACAACAGAATTATATAACGTGATTAAAAAGGAAATAACAACAACAAAACAGATCAGTAATGTACAGAGCAAGATGAAACATGATATAACTAAACAGATAATGTACTTAAAAGGCAAAAGGAGGAAAAGAAAATGCTCTAAAGGATATAACTGCATGTATGCTGAAGTGTGTGGGATTGATAACTGTATTACTAAGTATTTGTTGGATCATTGAACAGAACTGTTTGCAGCCTCGCTGTTTGTTCACTTTGTATGCTTTAATTTTGTAACATGAACAACTATTTCTAAGAAGACAATATGTAATTTATCAAGTAGTGATTTCTTAATTTTTTTTTGAAATTCTGTATTATTTCTACACTTTTGTCTGTTTTGCTTTTTTTTCTCTTTAAATAAAATTTTTAAAAAAATAAATAACAAGGAATCAGGAAATAACAATTCAATAGCTGCAAGATGATGCAAAGAAAAACAGCATAAGATTGATAGGTATAAATGCAAAAGAAAGTGACAGCACAAATGATATCAAGAGGCTATTTACAAAAGTAATAGCTGAAAATGTCCAAAACATGAGAATGGAAGCTGACATACAGATCAGTGAGGCACTTAGATCTCCAAATAATCATAAACAAAATACAACTACACCCAGAGATATAACAATCAAAATCCCAGAAATCCAATATAAGAACAGAGTGCTAAAAGCTGCTAGAGAGAAGAGACAGATCACCTATAAAGGAAAGCCTATCAGAATCACAACAGACTTCTCAACACAAACAATGAAGTCCAGAAGAGCATGGTATGAAGTATTTCAAATCCTAAAGGAAAACAACTCCAACCCAGACTGATGTACCCTGAAAAACTGTCCTTCAAAATGCATGAAGAAATAAGATACTCCCACAAAAAGAACAGCTGAAGAATTTCATGACCACCAAACCAACCCTGCAAAGAATACTGAAAGACATTCTAGGCAGACATAGGAAAAAACCACTAAGCAAGGCAAACAATTAAACAGAGTAGAAAAGTAAAGAATCAGCATCAGAAATATAAAATGTCAAAAGTAAACCAATATATATCAGTTATAACCATTAACTTAAATGGCCTCAATTCACCAATTAAAAGAAACAGACTGGCAGAATGGATCAAGAAACAACACCCAACCATATGCTGTATACAAGAAACCCATCTAACCCAAAAGGAAACTCATAGACTGAAAGTCAAATGATGGAAAACAATACTCCATGCAACAGAATCCCAAAAAAAGCAGGGGTAGTTATTCTGTTTGCAGACAGACAATTCTGTGAACTTCAAACCAAGAACAATCCAAAGAAATAAAGAAGGTCACTACATACTAGTTAGGGGAAAACTTCAAGAGGAAGAGATAACAATCTTAAATATATATGCACCAAATTCGGGAGCACACAACTATACAAAACAAATATTAATGGAAATGAAAATCAAATAAGCAATAACACAATTATAATAGCAGACCGTAACATACCATTGACACAAAGGGACAGATAAACTAGAAATAAAATCAGCAAAGAAATCATAGAACTGAATCACACCTGTGAACAAATGGACTTGGTGGACATATACAGGGTGTTCCAACAAACTGCAGAATATACATTCTTCTCAGCAGCACATGGAACATTCTCTAAAATAGACCATATACTAGCCCACAGAACATGCTTAAGTAAATGCAAAAGAATTGAAATTATCCCATGCATGTTACCAGATCATAGGGTCATGAAACTAGAAATTAATGAACAAAAAACTGCAAAAACCCCACAAACACATGGAAATTGAATAATACACTCCTGAGCAATCAATGCATTCCAGTGGAAATTAAAGAAGAAATTAAACAATATTTACAAGCAAACAAAAATACAAATACATCTTACCAGAACCTGTGGGACACAATGAAAGCAGTCCACAGAGGAAAACTTATTGCAGTGAACTCCCATATCAGGAAAACAGAATAAACACAAATAAACAACATGATGCTACACCTCAAACATCTAGAAAAAGAAGAGCAAGTCAAGCCCAAAGCCAAAAGAAGGGAGGAAATTATAAAGTCAGAGCAGAAATCAATGCTACAGAGACTAAGAAAAGAATACAAAGAATCAATGAATGAAAGAGTTGGTTCTTTGAAAGAATAAATAAAATTGACAAGCCTCTAGCCAACCTTATTTTAAAAAGGAAAGAAAAAACTCCAATTCATGCAATAAGAAATGAAAAAGGTGAAATCACTACAGACCCTATAGAAATACAGAAGATCATCTATCTGTTTAGAAACACTCAATTCTCATAGGCTTGATAACACAGAATAAATGAGCAGATTCCTAGAAATATATGCATTACCAAATCTGGGTCAAGAAGATGTAAAACAACTAAATAACCCAATTTCAATTAACAAAATTGAAAATATAATTAAATCTTTACCAACAAAGAAAAGCACATATCCAGGTGGATTCACTGTGGATTTCTATAAGAAATTCAAAGAAGATTTAATGCCGACATTCCTCAGACTCTTCAATGAAATTGAAAGGGAAACATTTTTCCTAACTCATTCCTGGAAGCAAACATTACTCTAATACCAAAAGCTGAGAAAGATGCAACCAGAAAAGAGAAATATAGGCCAATCTCACTAATGAACATAGATGCAAAAATTCTCAATAAAATTTTGGCAAACACAATGCAGCAAGTCATCAAGAAGATTATACACCATGCCCAAGTGGGATTCATCCCAGGAATGCAGGGATGGTTCAACATATGCAAATCAATAAATGTAATCCACCATATCAATAAAGCCAAAAATAAAAACCACATGATCATTTCTGTATATGCAGAAAAAGCTTTTGATAAAGTCCAACACCTATTCATGATAAGAACCTAACAGAAAATCGGAATAGATGGTCTTTATCTGGATATGATAAAGGCCATCTATGACAAACCAACAGCCAGCATCATATTAAATAGACAAAAAACTGAAAGCCTTTACCCTACAATCAGGAACAAGACAAGAATGTCCATTATCACCACTCCTATTCAACATAGTGCTGGAAATACTACCCAGAGCAATTAGACAAGAGAGAGAAATAAAAGGAGTAAAGATAGGAAAAGAAGAAGTTAAATTATCATTATTTTCAGATGACATGATACTCCTCATAGAAGACCCCCAAAAGTCTATTGAAAGACTCATTGGTATAATAAATAAATTCAGTAATGTAGCTAGATGCATATTCAACACTCAAAAATCAATAGCATTCCTATACACGAACAACAAAACAACTGTGAGAGAAATAAGAGAAGCCACATCCTTTACAATAGCATCCAACAAAATTACATACTTAGGAATTAACCTAACAAAAGTTCTATTCAGGGAAAATTATAATACCCTGAAAAAAAGAAATCAAAGAGGACCTCAGAAATGGAAAGACATCCCTTGTTCATGGATAGGAAGAGCAAACATTGTGAAACTGGCCACTCTCCAAAATTGTTAGACAGATTTAATGCAATCCCAATCAAAATGCCACTAGCATACCTCACAGATATATAGAAATCACTCCTAAAATTCATATGGATCCAAAAGAGACCTAAAATAGCAAAGGCAATTCTGGGCAACATATACCTCAAAGCTACTGTAATAAAATTATCATGGTACTGTAATAAAAACAGACCTGAGGATCAATAGAACTGATTAGAAGATGCAAACACAACTACAAAGACACTCAGCCACCTGATATGACAAAGGGGCTAAACATGTTCACTGGAAGGATAGCCTCTTTAATAAATGGTGTTGGAAAAATTGGCTTTCCACATGCCAAAGACGAAACTAGACCCATGCCTATCACCATGCACAAAACTAAAGTCTAAATGGATCAAAGATCTAAATATTAAAACAAAAACACTAAATCTGTTGAAAGACAAAATAGGTAGAAATCTTGAACATAGAGGTAGGTAGAGAATTCATGAACAAGAATCAAACTGCATGTGAAATACTTCACAGAATCACTAACTGGGATCATGTCCTAATAGAGTTTTTGCATGTCGAAAGAAATCTCCAGCATAGTGAAAAAGAAAACCCACAAATTGGGAAAAAAGTCTTAGTGACCGGTTCCCCAGACAAAGGTCTTCTGCCAGAGCATATAAAGAATTTTTTTAAAATGAGATCCTCAAAATTCAAAGACCCATTCCAAAAGTGGGCATCTGAGATGAATACACAGTTCTCAGATGAAGAATTACAAATGGCAATAAATACATGAAAAAATGTTTAGTATCATTAGTCATTAGAGAAATTCAAATTAAAACAACACTGAGTTTCCATCTTATTCCACCAAGAATGGCCAGGATAAAGAAAACTACCAACAACAAATGCTGGAGAAGCCATGGGGGGAAAAGGAACTTTTCTGCACTGTTGGTGGGAGTGTAGACTGTTGCAACCACTGAGGAGGTCAGTCTAGAGATTCCTCAAAAATCTGGGATTGGAGGTCCCATTTGACCCAGCTATCCCACTTCTGGGCATATTCCCAGAAGAACTGAAAACATCATACCACAGTGATATATGTGCACCCATGTTTATAGCAGCACAGTTTGTAATAGCCAGATTTTGGAAACAACCTAAATGCCCATCAACTGAGGAATGGATAAAAATGATGTGGTATCTTTATACAATGGAGTACTACTCTGCTACAAAGAATGATCACGTTGAGATATTTATAAGTAAATGGATGCAACTTGAGACCATATTCATAAGTGAAATAAATGAAACTAACATGTGTAAATACTGTATAGTCTCCCTAGTATAAGAAATGGTAAGAGTACGTAAGATATAAAAAATTCAATAATTACAGTGAAAGGATAAGAATCTACTTAAAGAGGAAAAAATAATACCTCAGGGAAAATGAAAAAGAAAAAGGAAGGGGAAAGAAAAACTGTCTAAAATTATATAAACACACCTAGGACGGCTAAGATGATTGTGCTACAAACTCTGTAAGTTTTTTAACAAAATAGTTAACATTCATAGAATGGGAATAATTGTGCATATTATTGTATGGTGATCTGAGGAACTCTTGAAGATCATTATGTAAAATAACAACCCCAGTTATGCTCCTACCACCTTGTTCAAAGGCCTATATTGTCAGTGTTCTGGGCTCTTTGCAATTGTTGTTTATATGTCTTTTTTGTTTTTTGTTTTTCTAGGAATTTGTTTTGTCTTGTTTTGTTTTATTTTCCCCTCTAATACAGAAAGGATAGGTATACATGTAAAGATTCATGCATGTGTAGAACTTCTAAACAGTTTATGAGAATTGTTTATATAATACATGATGAAATGAACAGCTACTCTGAAGAAAAAGAGGCACTAAGGTACCCAGTGCTGATTCCATAGTATCATGATGTGAAATCCAGCAATACTAATATTCTTTGTTTGGAGTGATTTTAGTCTGCTTTGTATTGTTTAATTTCAACATACATGAAGGTATGGACAGCTATTTTGAAAAGAATGAGAGACATTATGGCAGCCATTGTTGACTTCCCTAAAATGCCTTCATTATTCTGTTTGGATCAGTTCTATACTATGTTGTTTTGTATGAATTCACTGTGTGTGAAAATATGGACAACTATTTGGAAGAAAACAAGAGACAATATGATAGACAGTGAAGAGTTCTGGTTGTCTTGCTTTGAAATCTGTGTCTCTTACATTGTTTTCTTATAATCTGTTTTGCTTTGCTTAATTTTACCCTCTTTAAAAATAAAATTTCAAAAAGACCACTATATTGAAAATAACAGTACTCTGAAAAAGGAGATAGAGAATTTCAGACAATGGAAAGAGAACCCTTGTTCTTGGGTAGGAAGAATCAACACAGTGAAAATAACCATACATCCAAAATTGTTGCTCAGATTTAATGCAATCCTTATCACAATTCCAACAGCATATCTCACAGAAGTAGAGAAAACATTCCTGAAATTCTTTTGTAACCAGAAGAGACGTGGAATAGAAAAGGAAATTCTGGACAGCCAAACCAAGGCAGGAGTATCACATTCCTGGACTTGAAACAATACTACAAAGCTGTTGTGACTTTTAAGAAGCCAGCATGGCACTGGAAAAAAAAGCAGACCTGGCGATCAATGGAACAGATTAGAAGATACAGAAACAGCTCCAGATCTACTTAGCCACCTTATCTTTGACAAAGGTACCAAATATCTTCACTGGAATAAAGCTAGCCTCTTTAATAAATAGTGGTAGAAAAACTAGCTTCCCACATGCAGAGGATTAAAACTAGACCTATCTCTTTTACCATCCACTAAAATAAAATCAAAATGGGTCAAAGATCTGAATATCAAAATGGAATCACTAAATCTACTGGAAAATAGAATAGGTAGAACTCTTGCAGACATTGGTATAGGCAAAGACTAAGCAAAACCCTAATTGCGCAGGAACTAACACAAAAAATGGACAATTGGGATCTCATCAGGTTAAAAAAAACTTATGCACAGCAAAAGAAACCACCAACAGAATGAAGAGAAAATCCACAGAATGGCCAAAAAACTTCTGCCAGCCGTTCCTCAAAGGACTACTATCTAGACTACATAAAGAATTAAAAAAAAAAAAAATCAGACTCCCGAAATTTAAAAACCCAATCCAAAAATGAACATCTGAACTAAATAGACACTTCTCAGATGATGAGGTAGAATGTCAAACAAATATATGTTTTAAATGTTCAACAACATTGTTCACTTGAAAAATGTAAATTAAAACAACACTGGGATTCCATCTCACCCCACAAAGGATTATCAAGAAGTCAACCAATAACAAATGCTGGAGGGGCTGTGAGGTAAAAAGGAGCACTTCTCCACCACTGATGTGAGTGTAAACTGGCACAACCACTGTGAAAATCAATGTGGAGATTCCTCAGAAAATTAAGATTAGAGGTTCTATTTGACACAGCTATTCCCCATCTTGGTATCTTCTCATAAGAATTAAAAGCATCCTATGACAGTGATATGTACACATCCATGTTTATAGTGGAACAGTTTGTAATAGCTAAATCTTGGAAACACATCTAATGCCCATCAACTGATAAATAGATAAAGAAGATGTGATTTTTTTACAGTGAAGTACTACTCTGCCATGAAGAAGGATAAGCTTGAGACATTTCTTGCTAAATGGATGCACCTTGAGACCATACTCTTAAATTAGATAAATTGGATAAACATGTATAAATACTGTGTTCTATGGTGTGAGAAACTGAAAGTATAAATAAGGATCAAATGTATAATAGATATTGTGAAATAGGAAGAAAATGTCCAAATGGAAAGATGAACAAGGCATGGGAGGAGGAGAAAGCAAGGAAGGGAAATTTAAAAAATGAGAAAAGAAGGAGAAAATGAAAACAAAGCTTTTGTAAATAGAGAAGGGAAGAGGGGGTTAAAGAAAGGGTAGGGGAAAGGAAAAAAAGAATCAAGGCAGATCGTGTACAGATTCAAATTCCCTATGATGAATGTGATTATTATGTATACCTAAAATGTAGCAATAAAATTAATTAATAAAAATTTTGAGTTTCCAATATAAGAGGCAATCACTCAATATTTAAACTTGTGTGTTTAGTATATTTCAGTTAACATTATGGTTTCAAGGTGATTCCATTTTCCTACAACTATCTCAAGTTTATCTTTCTTTTTGGCAAAGTATTATTTTATTGTGTGTAAAATACCACATTTTTCTTTACCCATTCATTACTTGGTAGACATATAGGCCACTTCCAAGATTTTGATATTATGAATTATGCTGCTATAAATATGAGTTTGAAAGTGTCACTATAATATGATTAATTTAAACATTAACTGTATATTTTCATTACACCTTGTCAATTTCACATCCTTTTTTATTCTAAATATTTTTGCCTATACCATAATTAAATAAAAGCTGTAAACATTGATTCTGTATGCAAAAATATTTCCAAAGTTAAAAACAGTTACTTTTACATCATTATTGTCATGTGTCATATAGAAAATCAACTAATTTCAATAATAGTTGTAATATTTAAAATATTTCTATCAATCTCAGAAAAAACTCAATAACAAAAATAAAATTTCTGTAGTGAAAGTGTAATTTGAGGGTTACAGTGTTATTGTAAAAGCAATGCTCTTAGTAATGGGAGAAATCCATGGAAAGAAAAACTAAAAAGAAACTGATGAAAAACCATGTGTTCTGGTCTTGCTCTGTATGTAGTCTGCTAATTTGAATGAATTTCCTCAAAAGCTACAGGAATAATTTAAGAGAAATGAGAGGAAATTGACTACAAATACAATTCATAATTGCATCTAAATAAGCTGCCAATATTCTACCAATAATAGAAACATAATGGTCAAACTTCAAAAAACTTTATATGCACAGCACAATAATTGAACTTGAAAAAATTTAATGAGGTGTACATAAAATATTTCAAAAATCCTTCAGCTAGAAAATACTTCAAAAATATGCATTTTAGTTATTCATGGCTCTTTTGATTCCTTTTTACTCTCAAAATTGTTCTAGTTTTTAGGACAGCAATATTCATAAATCATAGGAAAGTAGAAAATGATAGATTTCAGTCAGAGTAAAAAAGAGCTTCTACTCATGATAGATATTTGACAAGAGGAAGTATAGTGTGGGCAGAAGGCCACCTACTATGCTGACCCACACTCAGCATGAGGTGACCAATTTCATTAACAATAGTACTGGCCACTTTGCAAGGCCACATGCTCACCATCACCAGAGGTATCTAAACATTACCTGCCTGAGATAAAGTAGGATCAATACCTATGAAATTCCTTTAAATTCTATGACTTATATATTCAATAAATTATTGGGTTGCTTTCCCTAGAAGAAGCCAGTTGTTATGTCATGAGACATGCTAATCTCAGATTCTTGGCTCTTAGAAACTATGTGAGATGATATTTTTTTAAAAAAAAATTGAGTGATACTGTATATTAGGTACTACTCTAGGGCTAGAGATACTATGGGAGCAGTGATGATGGTTCTGTGGTGTAATAATTCTATGAAGCTCTAATAATTACCTAATATCTGTCTCCCATAAAAAAATAGGTAAGTCAAATATAGTAAGAAATGTGAAAATGAATATATGAAAATGCTCAGAAAACTGTCAAGGGCAACACAGATACAAGCTGTGATTATTATCAAATTGAAGTATATATTTATATCATTAATGTATCCTATATGTGAACATGAGTTACACAAATAGCTGTTTTATATGCTCTCAATTTTAGTCTTCTCTGCTCAGGTTTTCAAATTGTTGTTTCTTATTCTGGGCACATCTGAACTTCTGTTAACTTGAATTTAGTTTTGTGAAGTTGTCCTTCAATACAAGTATATTCTATCTCCCAAAATAGCATCTATGAATCTCAAGGTAAAGGTCCTATCTTACATCTTCCTGTTCCTTTCAATGTTTAGATCAAGGTTAAGTGCTCAGAAGTCTCTTAGGAGCTAAGAGTGGCTGCACGAAGATGCTTTCTTTTGTATTTGAAAATAAAGTCTCAAATCTGTAGAATTTGTTTTTAATAAACAGTAAGAACCATTCTGAGAGTGTTTCCTGTTCCTAATATTTCCCCCACAAAATGAAACTTTTTATGACCAAAATTCAGCAAACAAAATTAACATGGCTCAAAACTTTCAAACCCTAACAGTACTTCTGAATACATCAGGGAAAAAATAAAGAAAGACAGAAGAAAAACTGAATACATTAGAAATTCAAACTGGGTATGATGCTTGTAATTTCAGTACCTGGGAGGCAAAAATAGGAAGATCATAAATCTGAGGCCGGCCTGGACTGCACATCAAGTTCAAAGCCAGCCTGAACTACATAGTGAGATCTTGTGTGACAAGAAGGAAGAGGAGGGAAAGAGACAGAGGAGAGGGACGAGGGAGGAGAAGCTGTTCAAATCCCTGGATGCTCCAGCAACTTTTGACTCCATGAAAGATAAAACATGTACCTTAGTATCTAATTCTTTTTCACTCCCTTCAACTGCACTGAGATCCTTTGACATTATTTTACTATTTCTTTGCATAAAGGGCTGAGAACCTTCATTCTGTACTCTTTAGAGCTGATCTGAATCACACCCACAAAGTGTACTGTGTGAATTTGCAATTATTGCCTGTGAATGTTCTGTGAATGTGTTGAAATCAAGCATTTTAGGACCTTTATAACAATCCAAGTTCTGAAAGCAAAAAGCATTAATAGTAGTTTCTGACATAAAAAAAAATGGATGCTCAATTTGCAAAGGCAAAGGTTTCTGGTTTCTCCACTCACAATTTTAATGTTTAGAATAGTAAACTATAAATAATGTTTGATCGGCACCACCTCTCTTCCATTCCTCAACTGCTGTTTTTTTTCTTTTTTTTTTTTCATTTAAAAGAGAATAAAACAAAAGGGGGCAGTACAGAGCAGATCAGAAGAGCACAACATAGGCAACACAGTACTTTACATTAAGTCAACTGAACATCAACAGTATCTAACACCATATCTCTTACTCTGCTATAGTTGAGCATAGTTTCAATTACAATAATATCAAACATAACACAATAGTATAAAGCCATGCATATAGTGAAAGAATTCCAGGGCTTTCTGAACCGAATAACAGAGAATGATCAATGGGTA
>PVJX010034573.1:0-18843 GCA_004027295.1 Dolichotis patagonum | reverse complement strand
AACGACAAGAGCAAAGCATATACTGTGTGTACTGTTAACATTTGACAGCCTCTCTTTCTCCCTCCCTCTCTCTCTCTCTCTTTCTCTCTCTCTCCCAACTTGTTCTCTACCCTGTGCTCCCGCATGTCAATTTTTTTGCTCAGTGGGTGGAATACGGTTGCCTTCTGTTTCCCAGTGTCGGCTTTCTTTCTCAGAAAGTCACTTGTCTCTTGGGCTCATGGCAGCCTTCCATGCAGCCTCACCCCACCCTTGTCCAGCACTCTCGGAAGAATGGAAGCTCTTTCATCCAGTCTAGGGCACTAGCTCTCTCTTGACTCCTCACCCGCTAATCCATCACTCCCGCCCCAGGATTCCCAGTAAACTCTGGCTCCCCTTCCTGCTCTGCTAGAACATCTTTTCTCTTTCTTCCCACAAAGGCGCATGATTACACAGCCAAGCCTGACACGGACAACACAACAAAACAGAGCTGGGAAACGTTCGTTTCATTTCAGACAGCATAGGATTCTAGTGGGTAGATGTTCACTGTATCTACCACTTAAAATAAAGACTTTATTTGATTTAACCAGAGATTAGGTAAAGATTAATTGAACAAGGGCAACACCCTGCCTCTGCTCTGGCTAGAGGAGAGTTCTCTTCAGTAACTTTGGTCGTTCTGTTTAGCTGCACCTATACGGACTTTGGTCTTGAGCTTGTGCAACTTTTAACCTCCCATCTTGCTTTTCCTTCTCCTAAAATGCATCTTTTTTGTTATATGGAACCTGAAATAAATGCGATTCACGCCTGGAGTAGAACTATTCTGTCAATTGCCTGTTCAAAGCATGTTTCAGTATTGTCCATAATATACTTTTGAAGCCATATTTTATTGTGTAATTTCATCTAAAAAGGATTGGCTAGATAGCATGCAATATCAGACAAAGCTAATATAGAAGAATAACTGGTTTGATTATCTTTGTTTTATTGCTTTTCCCATGATTTTAACTAATACACAAAATATTCAATTTTTAATATTCTATTAAGGTAAAAGTATTAGATCAGCCTGCCGTTGCTGGCCCACAATACCCAGTCCTCACAGATTATAGGAGAATAGGTTTAATTAGCCTCACAGTTCCGGCGATTCAGTCTGTGGTTGACTTTGTCTGAAGCAGAAAGAAAAGGGAGCAGCTGGGGACAAGAATACCGTATTCCAGGTCATGGTCCCAGTAACCCATCCTTCCATGCACGCCCCACCTTCTAAGAGCACCTGAACCCCTCTCGGCTTAAATACACTGATGAGTATGTACATAGCCCCATGATCTGATTACCCTCCAAAAGCTCCAACTCTGAAAGCGGGAGACTTTGGGGGTTTTTGATCTAAACCATTACAAGAATAAAAGTGAAAACCAGGTTTTAGGCCACCACCTAGATATAACCACTGACAATACTTTGGTCTGTATCCAAGAGACACTTTTTTGTATGTGCGTCTGTGCATCACAAACATGCATGTTAACACAGTATTTTTTAAAATCTCAAAAGCACTAGCCCTCGTGTAGTTGGAATAAGAATCATTTTTTCTATCTCCTTACATTTTCTTTGCTTTCCAGGTTTTAAATAATGTTTATGGTTGCAAGTGACAGCAAAAATAACAGTCAAAAATGAAAAAGTAATGAAGAAGCCATGGTGAGGCAAGAGGCCCTTTGGCTTGACAGAGCGGATGGGGGGTGGGGCAGGGAGGATGCTGGGATGCGAGGAAAGAGTGTAGGTGCGGTGGGGAGTGCTCTGTACAGCAAGGAAATCTCAAGGAATTGTATCTCATTCTCAGGCCCTGCTGTTGTTGTCTAAGAACTCTCATACTTGGGAGCACCTTCATCATGACTTTCAAATCTATGTTTATATTTTCCAGGACTTATAAGAAATTTATTTAGATGTTTTACTAATGTCTAGAAGTAAAGAAAAAAGTTTAAGAATTTCCTTAACTTCTCCTGTTTGGATGATCATGAAAAATCCCCCTCACAGTTGGAGGTAGCTGGCAGGAGAGATTTGATTATCATCTGACTTCCTGCCATCAGGCACTGAGAGGACGAGGACATGTTTATGCTTCGGCAGGGCTGGGACTGACTCCCAATAGGCCACTGTTTCAGTACAACTGTTAAATTACTCTCCTTTGCCTGTCCCAGGAAACTCCCCTCTTTCCCTAATGAAGCATTTATCACATCTCCACACTGAATCCACAGCTTTTCCCTCGCCTGCACCTTCTTGTCTGTGCCCCATCCATCTCTCCCTTTGTTTTACTTTGGGAGGGAAGCTGGTTATATATGGCTTATATAATGCTTTAATCATGGTCCATGGGTTACTTCACAGCTCCCTGAATGCCTTGGCAAGGTCTCTATATAATAAAGTTATTATTATTAAAGTCAATTAATCAGTGGCACAATTCACTTTTCAGCGTCTGACATCCTGAACACTTATTGTTGCAGAAAAGTCCTTTTGTTCACCTTTTGTTCACCTGTAACAGCAGTTTTAGAAATCAGTAATACTGAACAGTGATCCTATAGATTTCTTTAATTAGATAGTAAGTTGTACATACATACAGATGTGTTGACCTGTTAACTATCAATGATTGATGAGCAGTGGAATAAAATATGCCACAGAGTAATTATGGTTAGGAAGTGTTGGAGAGGCTTGTTGTACAATTTGCACCAATTTTAATTCATACTCAGCAAAAGAAAGAAGAAAGAAGCAGCTCCTTGTATAATGAGAATCATCCACCTCAATTTCTTTTGATAGGTTCTCTGCCTGGAGTAGGTAATTATTTTCTCCTTTTTTTATGTATTCTTGTAGTAAACTTCTTAGTGAAGCATACCTAACACGCATACAGAAAAGAGCACACTGTGAGTTACAGCTCGGTAATTTTCACAAAGGAGTCACGCTGAAAGGACCACCGCGAGCAAGCAACAGAACCTCCCCACTCCTCAGAAACCACTTCCGGCCTCCTGTTTGTCTGTCCTACTCAGAAGCAACCCTGGCTTCGACACAAATCCATTTTGCCCCCTTTGGTAATGTCTGTACATGTAGTCACACCTGATGTGTTCCTCTGAGTCCACCCAGTGATTTCTCCTACAAGATACTTTTTTAAAAAATTTATTATCTATTAAGTACCTGCCAAGAGGCAGGGATCACATTAAGGACAGGGATTACAAAAAGCTATTAAGAGGCAGATAATTAACCTTTCATTCCAGTGGGAGAAGACAGATATGTGAAAGAAGACAGTGTGGTTCCAGGAGATAGGACTCAGTCCCATTGGGGTTTAGTAGGTGGCTAAAAAGATGTCCTGAATATCTATTTTGATATCTGTTATATTACTTTAAAATTTTTAAGGGCTTGAAAAGAAAGCATAGTGTGGGTTGGACCAAACTGTCTTGGAGGGGCCTTCTGGATTGTTGTTAGGACGGACTCCCTTCTCTCCCTCCATCCTTGCGGTTCATCTATGTCCTCCCCCACCCCCATTTGAGTTTCCTTCACCATCCCTATCCTTACCTACATCCCTTTTCTCTCAACTCTCCTTCTTCTATCCTCTTTCTGGGTCTCCCCTCAGAAACCACAGGTCCCCCCACCCACTCTGCTTTGGATCCTCCTCCTGACCTCTGCTTCCAGGATGAGAAAAACAGGTCTGTCCATAGGCCTCCCCTTCCACCCTCCATGCTGGTTCTTCTCAGGGTTGGTGGGCCCACAGCACTCTGGGTGACTGAGGGCTGAGCAGGTGGGAAGGACAGATAAAAGGAACCATAGGTGTGAGTGGGAGAGGACCAGGAGGCCAAGCAAAACCATTGTAACCAATGCTGCTTAGAGTCCCACTCTGAGTGCCGCAGTCAGCCAAATTGAGTTTGCTTGGTTTAATCTTTATTGTGCTCCTTGTCCCTTGGCCAAGTGCTATTCAGTTTTGGATGATGAGGTGGAGTGGAGGGAGTTTTGTTTTGTTTGGGTTCCAGCAAATCCATCTTTTCTCTCTGAAAACCCAAAAGGTGGTTTGCAGTGATTGCTTGTCCACTGAGAGGACGCTGCCCTGCTGTCTCCTGCCAGGAGGATGTGTCTGTTCAGCGTCAATAGGAGACCACTTAAAATACCAGCAAGGGGCCTAGACCTCTAGCCTCTGCGTTAAGCCAAGAAACCCTCGCCTACGTTTTTTTCATCAGACGCTGACAGCGTGGTTTTTGTATCTTACGCACTGGCTGTCTCAATTGGAGAGGTGGCTAAAAACAAAGTGGTGGAAGCTCTTTCCAGATGAGATGAATGTTCAAGGCTGGTCCCCTATAGAAATTGCAAGGGACAGCTCCAGGTCCCCTTTTCATGCGATGTTGCACATGTGACTATCACTTGGCAAATGTTGGTTATATCAAGAGACAGAGAAATGAAATGGAACTTTCCCAGAGCTTTGAATCCATCTGCGTTAAATCCTGGATGCATCAACCAACTGGGTGGTTTTAGGCAAGATATTTAAACTTGAAGTCTGTTTCACCAGTCTTGTCATTTTGGATGGTAATGCTGGCCTCACAGGCAGTGTTGTGGGAATCGGTGAGATCACACTTGGGAAGGGCTCCTTGAGTTGTATCTTCATGGCGTCTGAATGGGATTCTGTTTTAAGACAGGATACTTTGGTGCAAAATGTAGGAGTTTACCAATGTCAAACTGCTCTGTGACAAACATTTTGGAATGCAGTCTTTAGAAGGGACATGCTTGAAGAAAACAATGTAGCTTTTTGGCTTTGCATATTCAGTGAATAAACCTCATAGAATGCCAGGGCAGAGGCCTAATAGGCCTATGAACTCTGACAGTGGCCGTGTGAGGGTCTTCTGGTATCAATGACCTATCATCAAGGTCCAGACCCTTAATAATAGGACAGTGGTTGGAAGTTCAATTAGAAGCCATACAAAAAAGTCTTAATCCATGTTGTCTGGAAGTTCCAGGACACCTCTCCTTATGTTTCTCTAAGTAAAGAATTCCAATAAAATCAGGCATTACAACTGAACCAATATGGCAGCTCAAACATCCAAGTCCCATTAAGAGGTTTAAAAAAATCCATTGTCATTTTGATATGATATTGATATTTATCAAATGGTGAATAATGATGGGTACTTCAGGTTATTTGCCATAACATACTTATTTAGAGCCTGTTTTCTACTGAGAGTCATAACTCATGCTGGAATTAGAGACAGAAGAAACCCTGTATCAAAAGAGGCCATGATGCATTGTCTGAATTCTGGGATCCTTTCATTCAAGAAAGAGAGAAGAGATTCATAGGAGAGAAGCACATCTCTGAAGTTATCATAGTGAAAATAAAACTTGAGACTGAAACAACTGAGTTCTCTTTTTCTCCTACATGCTATTTGCAAGAGGCCAGGAAATCTTGTCAACTCTACAATGAAAATAAAACCAGACTCTACCCACTGCTCACCACCTCTCCTGTGACCACCCTGGACCACATCTTCAGCATCTCTCACTTGAGTAGCCTCCTAATCAGTCTTCCACAATCTTCTAGGCATGGGAGTCTGAAGCATTCTTTTGTAGAGTGCCACTCTATCTTCAAGGATTTCTGCTCTGTTTTCCTATTTCACTCAGAGTAAAAGTCAACGTCTGTACAGTGGGAGGCCTTAGGACAATCAGGGCTCTCATTACCTCTCCATCTGCCTCTCCGTCACTACTCTGCTCTACTACAATGGCCCTTTTCTTGCTTCTGGGCCCCCAACTTCCCAACTACACTGACTCAGGGCCTTTCCAGTGGCTTTTCTGTCAGCCCAGACCAGCTTTCTGCCATATCCAATTGACTAACCCCTCAGCATTGTAAGCTTTTATTTCTGGTGAGGCTTTTCCTTACTGCACTACAGTAATTGCCATCACACACACACCCTGCAACTCTAGCACACAGGTACTTCCACCTTTTGCATTTCTATCATAACTTTCTGCTTGATATTTGTGTAACTTACCTGTTTATTGTTTATTCTTGATCTTTTCTCAGGAGGGTGTAAACTCCAATTTTGCTACTTTAGTCACTAAGCTAGTCGAAGTACCTGGAACTTTTAACACTATATATTCATTAAGTTAATGAAATAATCATATCACTAGGATAGGAAGATACCTTAGAAATAATCCAATATCCCATGTGATACTTCAAATTTTGGATGATGCTTCCAATATACAAACAGAGCAATCTCTACCTCTATGTGCTAAATTCAGGTCTGCTATGAATGTACTGTTTAGCTGATTTATTTATATAGTTTCAACTAGTCATTCAGAAATTATTTCTTCTGAGGACTTTTTAAAAAAAAAAGTCCAATCTGTAGCAAACTAAGACTTACATGCTAAAATGGCAGTTATTAGAAACAAAAAATTTAAAAGTAGACATATAAAATAACTAAATTAATAATAGAATATACTGTAGTAGGTTTAATAGAAATGTAACTATTATGTCAAATTGCTATTTTGTTTTAGAACACTTATTTTAAATTTCTGTTCTCATGGCATAGTGGGCAAATGATGACAGCTAGAGAAACACACTGAGGAGTGCCAGTCTGCACCTGGCTTCAGAGTTGTCTTCTCTCCCACCTTTAGCAGACACAACATCCACTCCCAGTCATATCTTTGGCTTACCAAGGTTGGCTTCTGTGCTTTACTGATGTCTGGAGAAAACTTCCTGAGGCTACATAAAGAGTCTGCAAATTCCAGGTATATAGAAGCTTGATGAGTTGACCTCTGGCAGCGGGTAATAAAGCCTTATTTTTCTAAAGTCTTTCAATTCTTCTATTGGGAAACACAAAGCCCACTTTTTTAAGTTTATTTTCTATTTTACTACACTCCCTGTTATTAAGAAACATATTTTTTTCAAATGCTATGTGCCTAATACGGTTTGTATGTATGACACCTGGGAACATCTAAAAATAAATCCAAAATTTTTTCAATATGTATGAACCTAGTAGGAAATATGTTTCTCTGATTTCACAGTAGCTGAGTCTATTGCCTGAAAACAGGAATAATAATGATTTTTGCCATTAAAAAAAAGATGTGGACATTTGATGTTTGTGGGGAGGGTGTTGAAATATAATTTGGAAAATAAAAAAGTGGTAAATTCATTTTTCTCTAGACATTTAAAAATATGAAGCATGGAACAGAGTTCGCATTTTATGTGCTGCAATTCCTCCTCCTAACAATATCCTGATTGAGCTTTTGTAATGTTACCAGCCACTTGTTTTCAATTTATGTATGGGATTCTCCATGGAGACACGTCCATAACATGAAGGCATCCAATATAGAAAATGACATGCAATGCCTTTATTCTTCCAGTTTAATTAATGCTGTGACAACCACTTGGCAGAGACTGCAGTGGAGCGAAGGCCTCTGTAGGGAACTGCAGGTTATAAGCAGTAAGGAAACTGTCAAACTGTTACTGGGATCCAACATGTCAAAACCCAAAGCTTTCTTTACAGTATCACTACAGATAAATTCCAAGGAGAACAGGCAACTTAAAAAATTAGATTGTGTACTCTAACAAAAAGAAAGTTGAAAATGGCAAAAGTTTCAATACTTAATTCATCAAATTGCTAGAAAATGGTTTCCTAACTTCAGAAAAAGAAAATCTGAAAGCCCAGTTATGTGTGTTCTCAATGCTCCACGTACTTGAAGATTTTAGGGTTCTTTCTTTTCTTCAATTTATTGAGCTCCGAGCCTGCACTGGGTACAGTGGTGACCAACACCAACTCCCTGCTGCCGTGAGATGAGCCAAGGGGACAGACAACAAGCAAGTCATCAGATACAGAATAACTGGATGGTGACAAGAACTGGGGCCTGTGTGGAACACTTGGGAGCAGAGCGTGGACGATGGGTGCCATTGCAGAAGGGGCTTTGCGGAAATCCTCCCTGATGTTTGAGCTGAGATCCAGGTGGAGGGGAAGTGAGCCCACCAGGAAAACAGGCCAGGCCAGCGGGAAATGAGTAGGGAGGGCTGAAGCAGGAGCCTATTTGCTGGGCTTGAGAAACAGGAAGAGACCAGTGCGGTGGGGCAGAGGGGGCAGGCAGAAGGTGGCCAAGACCCCACTGCACAGGCCTCCTGAGAGCTCTGTTCTGTGTCACAAGGCCCTATCGTATTTTCTCAATGCACTTTTACTCTTTTGTAATAAAATCTGCAGACAATGTAACCTTCACTGATAGTTAAAAAAAAAAAAAACCCTAACATAATGCTCCAACTCCAGAAGGAAATAGAAGGCATGCAATAAAATAAATATTCCTCAACCATACCAGAAAATACCAGGATGCTTGCAACTCTACCAAAAAAAAAATCCTTGTGAATTTGACAGTGGACTGACATAACTATACATTACTGGCAATTTAAATAGTGCCGCATTGTCAGGGTTGAGATTCTCTGAAAAAAATTTCCAGAAATTGAAGAGTTTTGAGCAGATGAAAAGTAAGAATCACTTGAAGTATATGATAGTTGCATTCTTAGATAATAAGGTGTGTAATAAAATTCCATTAAAATAGTTTGTGTCTAATAAGTACAGTAAGAAATGGTCAACATCACTGGTCATTTGAGAAATGCAAATAAAAACAACTTTGAGATGCCATCTCACTCCAGAAAGAATGGTTGCAATCAAGAAATCAACAAATAACAAATGTTGGCAGGGCTACGGAGGAAAAAGGGATGCTTCTCCACTGTTGGTGGGAGTGTAGATTGGTACAACCACTGTGGAAATCAGTCTGGAGATTTCTTAAAAACTAGGATTGGAAGTCCCATTCAGTTCAGCTATTCCCCTGTTAGGTATTTACCCAGAAAAATTGAAAATGTCATGCTACAGCAATGTGTGTGCACCCATGTTTATAGCAGCGCAATTTGTAATAGCTAACCAAACAAATGCCCATCAACCATGGAACGAATAAAAAAGATGTCACATTTTTATACAATGGAGTATTACCCAGCTCTAAAGGATAATCTCAAGGCTTTTATAGGTAAGTGGAAGCAAATTGAGACCATATTCTTAAATGAAATAAATCAAACTCACATTTTTAAATATCGTATTGTCTGCCTAGTGTAGAAAAAAAACTGAAAGAATAACATGATCAAAAATGTAAAATAGATATTGTGGTAATGAAAGGGGAAGAAAGTGCTCAAAAGGAAAGAATAACTGGCATGGGGAAATGAGAAAAGGAAGAAGGGAAAATATTATATGTATGTAAGTATACATATATATGTGTATGTGTATATATATACCTATATATATATATGATAGATAACTATACTACTAATCTGTTAGTCATCAAAACAGTTTGTGCTATGATTGTTTGATCATTTTTTGTGTCTAAATTTTAACCTGAACAATTACTTCTAAGGTAACAATATTCAGTATATTAAGTAGTGTTAATTTCCTACTGTTTTTTTGAAATTCTGTATCATTTCTATCTTTTTTGTTTTGCTTTTTAAAATAAACAATTAGTTTGTATTTATATGTGAAATGGAGTTAGGATTTAGACTCAAGTGGTAATAGATTTTAGAAGGACTTTGAAAAGTCCTGCTGGATACGTGCATTGTGTGTGACCGTTCTGAGCACTGTGCCACAGCTGACATTTCTCTATGCCACCAAGTACACAAAGCACCTCCGCATATCTCATAAGGCACCAGTAGCTACCACCATCCCTTCTAATATCCTTCGTGATGGGCCATGAGCACGACCCTGACGGAGCCTGTGGGTTTCACAAGTTGCAGGGAGCACCGTACTGGCCAGTCCTGTCCCACACAACTTCACGCAGGGATGATGTTTTCTCTGTCCTTTGTCTCATAAACCAGCCACAGCCATTTGCTTTTGTGATCATTTCTTTTTGATTTACTGATTTATCTATCTTTGAAGAACACACTCCTTGCAAAAGTTGGATGGAGCACTGACCCACACTTACTGAAGGGCCGCCCGAATGATAACTAACAGGCATTTCCCTGAGTTCCCTACATTTTGGCTACAGCTATGAATGAACTCCTTTCATTTTCAAATGCCCAGTGTCTCTCACCAAATTTTACACTAACAGTGAGGCAAGGAGGTTACCCAGGAAACAGAATGTCTGAGTGCGGAAAAGCACCTCCCCTGTAGTAGGACTGAGCATGGGGGAAGCAATAATGGAGATGGTTAAGGGTTAAGAGGGCCAGTGGAGGAGGCAGGAGAGATACAAGGGAACAGCTGAACCCGGGGCAGGGTGAGGGAAGT
Organism: Dolichotis patagonum; assembly: GCA_004027295.1. Classification (NCBI taxonomy): domain Eukaryota; kingdom Metazoa; phylum Chordata; class Mammalia; order Rodentia; family Caviidae; genus Dolichotis; species Dolichotis patagonum. Next base: position 8,629 of record PVJX010034573.1, on the reverse strand, counting down.
GTCCAGGACAGTACTGTAGGGTCAACGCCAGGGGACAAACTTACCTGCCATAGGAGATGTGAGCCAAGTGGTGGAATCCCAGTCAGCTGAGGCTCCCCCTGCCAGCCAAACCTTTCCTCGCTGTCCCTAAAGAAAAAAGCATCCCTTACCTCCCCTATCTCACCATTTCTCCTTAAAATCTTACCCGTTCTTCAGTGCCAAGGCCACAGTCACCACCTGCCCCTGTGCCCTCCGTGCCTCTGCCCAGTGCCTCTGTCACAGGTATAATCAGCCTCTGTTGAACACCCTCAGCACTTTGCTTGGTCACCACCCAGCTAGGTGAGTACTTCCTGGTTCCATCTCCCTCACTAGAGGAAAGTCAGGCAGGGAAGGGCGGGGTTTTACTCATCTGTGTATCTACTGCTCAGCGGCTGGTCAAGGAGGTCCTGGTCCTGGCTGCTGGAGTCTAGCTACTTTTCTCTTTTACAGAGGAAACTTCAAAGAGGAGGTATAACCCCCCTCCCTAAGTGTTCATATTCCATTCCCTGAAATCTGTGGGTGTTGCCTTACATGGGAAGGGGGACTTGGCAGATATGACCAAGTCAAGGATCATGAGAAGGGGAGGTCATCATGAATTATTCATTGGGCTCAGCAGAATCCCAAGACTTCTTAGACAGGAAAGGAAGAGACAGGGGAGACAGAGAAAATGCTAGGAAAAGAGGTCAGAGCCGGAGGTTTGAAGATGCTGTGCTGCTGGCTTGGATGATAAAAGCAGGGACTGAAGCTCGTGGTTTGCAGACAGTGGAAAAGGTAAGCAAACAGATTCTCCCTCAAAGCCTCCAGAAAGAACTCGGGCCTAAGGCCATATTGACTGCAGCCCTGTGCAACTCATTTCGGACTTCTTAGCTTCACAGTGACAATGTAACAGGTGTTTGTGGATTTAAGTCACTAATTCTGCAGGGATTTGTTACAGCCACAACAGAAAGCTAGGGTACCCTCTCTGTGCTTCAGCTGTTAAGGTCCTCTGGGCCTTGGGCCACATCAGACAGAGAAGCCTCAAGAAACACTACTTTTAATATCTTGATTGTCCTTGAAGCAACCTACTATGTACGGGGTCTTTTTAAATGCTTCCACAGAGGGAGAGCCACTTCCAACTCTACCATTAATACAGGGATAAGGAAGGAAGGCATCTTTTAAGAGAAGCCTACATTTGAGAATGAACAGTTTTTATTTAATATAATGATGAACCAGAAATGTTTTACACTGTGTGGACAAATACAGTTCATGACAACCAGCATTTTTTTTCTTTCTTTTTATGTCTTGGGCATCCAACTCAGGACCTCGCACTTGCCAGCTGGGAGCTGTGCCACTGAGCAATATCTCCAGCCCCTCATCTTTCGTCTTGACTTTGGATGGCTCCTTATGCTAAATGGTGAGTAATGTTTAATGATAGCCTTATGTTTTGATTATTTTTATTAACCTTAGTAAGCACAAGTGAAATTTCATATAATTATGTGCACACATGTGACCTGGGTGATGCTTGAAAGTGCATTTTCTATTGTAGGCTGCCTCCTGAAGGTTAGAAAAACACCTAGCTAACGCCCACGTCTTTCAGCATCTTCCCATCTATTAGCCTTTCTGTACTCTGTGGTTTCCCCTCCAAAGCTTAAAAATATATCCAATTTCCCCCTACTTCCAAGAGATTAGTATTCCTCAACCATGAATTTTTGTGTATAGCTTCTATACTACTGTTTTTATGTCCTAGGGAGACCATAGGAAAGTAGCACATACTGGGTAGCTTGGGCAATGGAAAATTATCACCCTACAGTGTGGAGGTAGAAGTGTGAAGTCAAGGTATCAGGAGGTTGGTTCCTTCCGAGAGCTAAGGAAAGGCCTTTTAGAGTTTTCCTCCTGGGCTTGTGGGCCGTCATGTTCGTGTTCACGTGATACTCTCCCTGGGGCAAGTCTGTGTCCAGAGTTCCCCTTTTTATGAGGATGCTAGTCATGCTGGATTAGGTTTGGACCAAATCATCTGAACTTATTTTATTGGCAGTGGGTCTATCTCCAAATAAAGTCACATTCTGAGGTACTGGGGGTTAGGGTATCAATGTATGACTTTTGGGGGGACATAACTCATCCCATAACCATTGCTTTCTTTTGTAGTTAAGATTCTGGAATTTGAAGCCAACATTTACCATCTATTCCTTTATTTGGGACTCACTGTTCAAGTCACTGCTTGCCTTTTATCTAATTTAAACTGCAACTGGAATGACATTAATAATGTCATTTAGTTCAAGATCAAGATCAAGATCAATAAATGCTGCATTGCCCTTGTCTGCTTTATTCATTTTTGTGATTTGAGAGATTATATACTTTCCAACTGGAATTCTCTTCCACGACATCTGTGACCCAAACTTCTCTGGTGTGAGCTGTGACCTGTTTTTCTTTTCCCTCTGCCTTTCCCTCTGCTTCATCTGCAGCCAGGGCTTTCACTGCCACCCATAAACTGAAGAGTCCCAACCTGCCCTAACTCAGAATTGCTTCAGAGACACTCGCCATCTTAAAGATGAGTCGCTGTTGCAGGGACAAGCGGCCTGCGTAGAACAACCTGGAACAATACAAAAAGGAGATCATGAGACCCCAAATCATTTGATAAAGTCAGATGGTTTTCTGACCTTTTCACCTAATAAGATATCACTGGTTCTTCATCATGAGTGGTCCTTCCTTTCCGGGGAAACTACTTACTATAATCCTGTACCTTGTTTAGGCTGCTTCCGTAGAGATTTAAAAAAAAAACCTGTAAGCATCCTCATTGCAAAAAAACCTTCCTCAAACACTGAGCTAGAAATATAGTTGCCATTTTCATCCGATATGAAAACAAATAGAAATTCTGAAGGAACAGAATCAGCTAGAATAGTTACACGTCCTCTGCACAGAACTCCGCAGCCCCGCCCCCAGGGTAACCTGAGAAGTCCGGGCGGATGCTGGAAGGAGAAAGCTAATTTCTTGCTGTCCAGGACGCAGCACATGGCTTGGTATTAGTTTCCTGGGGCTTCTTGCATTCAAAAATATATATTCAGTATAACTGGGTTATTAAGACACTGTGTATGAGTTACATCTCTGAATTCGTTTAGGACATGGTTGGGTAATTTTTAAAGTAAGTGACCGTCAGACAGAAACACGGTGATGGACACCACTGTTTCTTTGTTTATTAACGTTCGTGCTTGTTAGTTGTACGAGTTATTTTATACCTTTACAGGTAGTCTTCTCTCCTGTCCATTTATCATTTAATTTTATTGTTGCTGCTACTGGTTTACAACCGGAATCATTATGGGACGTCACTAATGCACTAATTATCCAACGAAGCATATTTATTAACTCATTTTACATGTAAGCCTTAACCCGAAAGTCTGCTCTGAGAGCGCAGCCTCACCGTGAAGTATGCTGCTGTCAAATTGCCCTTTTCTGGGCTTAATATTTTTATCTATATACTTTTAGATGTATTCCTTTAGAGCAACTCATTTCAGAGTCTTTTCCAGATGATTTTAGTAATGATTCTTCTTGTTCATTACATTTGTGAATCTACATATATAAGGAGATGATATTCTGGAAATAATTTTCAAACTCTTGCTGTGCTCCTAATAAGTCCATTACACTGTCTCAGCACTACCAATCACAGATTTTTAAAGAAGTAAGTTATATTCAATGCAGTTGCTTCCTCACTGTCAGCATTTAAAATAGATCCCCATGACAACTGAACCCCATGGGTTCCCCACTGGCTGATCATGGCTCACTGGAAATAGAAGCTCAGCTGAGATTGATTGTGGGGTACAAGCTCCAGCCATTGCTCCACACCATGAGCCGGGAGTGTTTCCAGGGAGGGGATGGGAGCAGAGCCAGTACTGCCTGCCTCGTCCCCACACGGGGACTTCCTCGAGGATGGCTCTCTCTGAATTAGTAGAGGGCAAGTTTTTAAATGAGGCCAGTTACCTGCTCTTTACCACAAACTCTTTGGGTCATACATATCACACAAAGACGCTGACCACACATTTGGCAAAAGTAAACCGAGAGACCCTGAATTTACGCTGGTGGTGTGACATTCATACCAGTAGGATTCCAAAGGTTTTTTTTTTTCCACTCTCAAGGGTTCCATTGAGGAACACAGCAGTGAAAATGCACTGACTAGTCAGGCCTGACCCAAACTACATGAGAAGATGCAGAAAAGGATGGCTTGGGTTTGAATCCTGACTCTACATCTTATTTTGCTGGCTTTAGAAATACAAACCCACGAACCTTGTCTTCATAATGAACAGGAAGAGCAAGACTGTTAAAAATGTACCAACATTTTTTAAAGGGAGAAATTTAAATTTACAGATTTCTTTTTCCCTTATTTTTTCCTTTTGATTTGCATTTTTTAAAAAAGTCAATTAAAAAGATATTTTTTAACCACAGAGCAAGGAATACTCATGTAAATCAGTTTACATATGGTTTGGAACAGAATCATTATTATAATGTCTGAGGGTTTTGTTCGTTGACTGGGTTTTTTGAGGTCTAAAAACCATATACAGTAACATATATAAGTTAAGTAGCTTAATTCCAAAATATACAACTGAATTTAATTTTCATATACACCAGAATTATCTACTCACACATCAAGATACAGGGTACTTCCATCGCTTAGAAAGTTCTGTACCATCCCCTTCCAGCCAGTCATGTACCGCCACTGTAGCCATCACACTTGGAGGGAGGTAACCCACCACTGCCGCTTACTCAGTCCTCCTGTCTCTGGCTTGTTTCACCTCCATGTCCGTGAGATCTATCCATGTTGCTGTATCAGTCTTTCATTTGAAGAACATGTAATTTTAAAACTCATTCTATTAATATTTGATTGTTTTCATTTTTGACTATTATGAATAAAGCTACTAAGAATGCATTTTTGCACATATCTTTTGGTGAACAAACACATAACTTTTAAGCATAACACAGACCTGGAATTGCTTGATCAAAAGATAGGGACATAATCATCTATAGAGAAAACTGCCAAACAGTTTTCCTAAAATAGTTTGACCACATTCCATCAGCAATGTATGGGATTTGTAGTTGCTCCATATCCTTATTTCACTTGGCATTTACATTTTTGCTATTCTGGAAATAGCAGTGTTTATTCATTGTGGTTTGGATTTGCCAGTCCTTGATAAATAATAATGTTGGGCCCTTTTCATATGCTAATGATGCATGTAGAAATTATTTTATAAGAAGTGTCTCTTAAAGCTCATTTTAATACTTGGGTGGTTTTTTTTATTATTAATTATAGGCATGATGTATTGTGGGTACTAGTTCTTTGTCAGATACGTGTAACACAAAACCCAAACTGTGGTTTGCTACTTTACTTTATTAATGATACTTGTGATAAACAGGAATTCCTAAATTTAATTTTGTCTAACTTATCACTCTTTTCCTATACCGGCTATTGCTCCTAGGAAGAAAATTTTTCCTACTCCCAGGTTGTAAAGATATTTTCCCTTTATCATGGAAACATTGTTTTTAATTTAGGTCTATGACACATCTGTAATTAACTGTGTGTGTGTGTGTGTGTGTGTTACTGGGGGTCACACAGAGTCTTGCTCATGTTAGGCAAGTGCTTTACAACTGAAGGACACCCCCAATCCTACAACTAATTTTTGTATATGCTGTGAAAGAAGAGGTCAAGATTCATTCCAGTTCTTAACAGAGAAATCGTTCTTTCCCTGTTAAATTGCAGTAGTGTTTCCTGTTATCCATTCTAGATTCCTTGTTTCTCATATAAATTTTTGAATCAGCCTGTCAATTTCTACAAAAACTGATTGGGGTTTTCAGTGGGATAGCACTGATTAGACAAGCCAGGCTTCGGGTAAATGGTTATTTTAACAATATTGAGTCTTCCAATCCATGAGCATCTATTTATGCCCTTTAAAGTACCTCTCAGGGTCTTTTCTTTTGTGTATGAGGTACTGTACATTTTGATGCCTATGTTTACTTTTATGCCTGTGTAAATAGTGTTATTTCATTTTCCAAGTGTTTGTTACCACTATCTGGAAACACAATACAGTGGTACCTTGGCTCACAAAATTAATTTGTTCCACGATTCTGGGGAAGATGGTCACATTTGTGTTCACACAGAGGGTTGGTCACTGTCATGTTCCATCACTGAGTGTAGAGTTCACAAAGGGAAGCAAAATGTCACCAAATGCTTCTGTGTGCAAACCGAATTGTTTATGAATAGCAGTGTTCATGAACCCAGGTATTACTGTATTGCTCCCATATCTTGTTTTTATAGTCTTTTAGGTTTCCTAGATACACATATAAAAACAGTTTTGCTGTTCATTTCTAATCTTTATGCCTTTCATTTCTTTTCCTTGCCTTATTGTGTGAAGAGACACCCTTGTGAGGCCACCTGATCTCCCCCGAAAGATTATTTGTGAAGTTGATTTTTTAGCAAATATTAATGTAAATATATTCTTTCTTATGCCAGTTTTGGATAATGATCTTTCAGAAGTTTGTTCAGTTCAACTACTTGGTCAAGTTCATTGGCATAAAGTTTTTCAGGACATGTTCTTCCTGTCTTTTTGATGTACACAGGGTCTATGGTGCTGTCCTCATTTTTATTTCTGATGTTATTGATTTGTGTATCTTCTCTTTTTTTTCATAATCTTGCTAGAGTGTTGTCAATTTTCTTACTCTCTTTAAAGACCGCACTTGGTTTCTGTTGATTTTTCTCTATTTCTCATTTATTTTCTATTTATTTGTATTCTTATGTCTTTATTTCCTTGGCTTAAATTATCATTCTGCCTTTTGAGATGAAAGTCTAGGTCACCAATGTAAAATCTATTTTAATTGTATGCACTTAAAGGCACAAATCTTTTTGTAAGTACTACTTTAGCTAAATCATATTTTAATTATATTTAGTATAAACTACTTTGTAGTTTCCATTGTGATTTTTTTACCTATATTTTTTATCAACATTTGATTAATGCCTAAACAATTAGGGGTTTCTACTTATCTTTCTCTGTTTCTTAGCTTAGTCCTACAGCATGCAGAGTATATATGTACACTATAATATAATGCTTCCAAATTTGTGAGACTTGCTACAGATTCCATCTTGGTGAATATTTCCTGTTGCTGAAAGGAATATGAATTCTGCAGTTTCTAAGTATAGTGCCCTATAAACTTCCATTAGGTTAGATTATATGTTGTTCAAATCATCTCTAAATTTACTATTTTGTGTGTGTGCATGCTTATTGTATTAGCTACTGATAGATAAATGTTATAAATTCAAACCACTATTGTAAACATAATATTATCTCTTCCTTTATTTGTTATTAAATGTCTTCTTCTTATTGCTTACCTTAAAGAAAATTTACCTCAAAATAACTTCAGCCAGGCTATCTTTCTTTGGTCAGCATTTTAATGATACATCTTTTCTCAATATTTATTTTTGATCTATCAGTGCCTTTATATTTACACACTTTTTCATAAATATAGTAGCATATAATTGTCTTCTTTAAAACAATCTAGCCCTAAGGCAATTTAAATACACTAGAATACACTCTTCTTAGGTGTACAATTTGAAAAGCACAATTGAATTTTGAAAAGCACAATAATGTCTACTGCAAACAAGACAAAGAATGTTTCAATGCCTACAAAAAAAGTTCCCCTGTGATACTGCAGTCAATCCAATTGCTCCATTCCTGGGACTTGGCAGCACCTGATCTGTTTTCTGTCCTTGCAGCTTTTCCTTTCTCATAGCTGTGACATTACATCACACATTTGGCTTTTTCCACTTAGCGTAATGCCTCTGGATTTCATCCATGTTGCTACATATACTGATGACTGTTCCTTTTTATGACTTAGTACTATTCTGCCGTCTGAATCCACCATAGTTTGCCTACTCACTAGTCGATGGATGGCTTCTAGACTTTTGCTGTTATGATTAAAAACACTAAAAACATTCAAGTGGAGTGCTTTTGTTGTTTTATGGACATAGTTTTTTATTTCTTTGGATAAAACCTTTGGAGAAGCTCTGGGTTGTATGACACAGGTATGTTTAATTTTTTAAATTAAGTGCAAAGTGTCCTGTGAAGTTGCTATACTGTTTGGTATCTCCACAGTGTCAACAATATTGAGAGTTCTGCTTGCTCTGCGTCCTCTCCTCTATACAATGCTGTCAGTTTGTCACTGTTTATCTGTGCTCTTTAGCCATTCTAGTAGGCATGTCCTGGTGTTCCATTGTGGTTCTTTTTTACTTCCCTACTGATTAGTGATGGGGGAGCATCTTTCATGTACTTATCTGTCATCGTTTTGTTTTCTTTGATAAGGTATCTTTTTTTTATAATTTTATTTAAAGAGGAAAAAACAAAACAAAATAAAACAGAATAAAGGGTAGCAACCATAGAGTATTCCAAGGAAAAAAGAAAAAGTACAACAATAAAACCTAAGAAATTATTACTTGACTAATTACATACTGACTTCTTGGAAATAGTTGTTCAAATTACAAAGTTAAAACATGTGAAGTAGACATTCAAACAGTGAGACTGTTAACAGTTCTGCTCCACGATCTGACAAAAACAACAATATGGTCATCCATCTTACCCACTCAAATATACATGCAATT
>PVJX010034572.1:0-18846 GCA_004027295.1 Dolichotis patagonum | reverse complement strand
CTTATTGCTCTGGCTAGTATTTCCAGTACTGTGTTGAATAGCAGTGGTGATAATGGACATCCTTGTCTTGTGCCTGATTTTAAGGTAAAGGCTTTCAGTTTTTGACCATTCAATATGATGCTGGCTGTTGGTTTGTCATAGATGGCCTTTACCATATTGAGATAAAGACCTTCTATTCCAATTCTCTGTAAGGTTCTTACCATGACATGGAAACAATTCTCATTATGCAATTTTCTGTGGAAAGAAAGTTTTTTTGGTAGAATCCAATACCAGTGACTTCTGTGACTCACTTATACCACCCAGAAGTTACCTGGTTGGCTTTAGCCTTACCTCTCTGAAAATCAGTCTCTAGTCTGTGTAAGACAGATCTGACTGTCTAATTCTTGCTTGCCATGCTGGAATAGCTATGTATAGTATAGTTGAAGTTCCTTAGCTTAGGAACAAAATCCAATACAAACCCTTTGTTCTTTATTATTAATGAATTAATTTGTGGCCCTGGTAATTGAGCCCAGACCTTCTCACTGAGAGATATCCCCATCTCTTAAACTTCTAAACTTTGAAGTAAGATCTTGCTGAGTTGGTAAGTTGCCCATGATGGGCTTCAATTTGCAATCTTCCTGACTCAGCTTCCCAGAGTACTGGAATTATAGGCTTAAACCACATTGCCCAATTTAACTGCCCTTTCCTTTTAAACTTAAACAAAGTCTTAAAAAATATCTGAAATGTCCTAACATGTAGATATCTACAGAAAATCATCTGATTTCTAAAAACTATTTTCCTTTGGTTTTTATTTCTTACTCTGAGTTCCAGCAATGATGAATTATCTGAGAGCCTAAAATTTGTCTTGCTGTTTAACACTTCCATAATTGTGTGCATCCTCTGTTACTGCCTGGGTCATCCTTCTCCCAGACTGCTAATTTCTCGGTGCTTGGCATACCTCAGTGACATGTTTTCTGAGTTCTCCACATAGAAATGTCTACTCTGAAGACTACCTTCATTCTCTGTATGCTTCTGCTATTGTACTTGGAATACTTTCTTGGAATTATTACACTGCAGTCTCTAACCAGGGCAGGGACGATGTTCCATCAATCTACCACGGTCTAGTATTAAAGTTGTAAATATTCATTAATTAGATGAATATATGAGTCATGCACAAAATAGGAATTTTCTAAAAGGCAAAATGAGACCATACAACCTCCTCCTTCAATTTACATTTTCAACTCATTCCCTGGGATGCTGAAGAAAGCTTGAGGTCCATTTGGCTTAGATAGTGGAGAGAAAAAACACCCTGTTGTTTCATCCCACCAAATCTGCTTAGTGGGTAGAAGCAAATCAGAATGCCGGTAGAAAGGGAAGATGGGTGCTAGAAGAAGGTTCAGGGTTGCCTGTTCTGTGAGGAATTTCTTGACTAGGTCAAGTAGATTTTATGGTGTCTGCCCTGTTGCTGCTAATGCATCTGAATCTGCAGTTGTGGGAGGAACAAGCACTGACAGTAGTAGGAACAAATCAGAAGGGCAGGAAGGTACTACTAACTAGTGCACCTGCATTTTTTTTCTGAACATTTGGAGGCAGAAGTATGGAAGCAGACAATAGACTAATATTAAAATTTTAAAAATCACATGGAATCAGTGGTTTTCAATCATTTGATTAAAATTAATAGAAATTTTTATTAATTAGAATATTTGTACATATTTTTATCAAATGAAAGTGAGAGTTTAGTGAAAATTCACATAAGGCACCCTTTCTTAATATGCTTTGATGTCTACAATTTTATAAATCTCTGATTATTAAAAGGGGAATGGTAATTCCTGGAGTCATGTGAAAAATAACCTAGGCAAGCATAGGAAATGTGCCTGGATTAATTCTGAGCAGAAACATAGAACCACTGCATCCTCCTGAGTTTCGCTGTCTGGTTTTATTTCAGTGCTATGATACTTGTGTTAGTTTCTTGTCACTGTGACCCAATGCCTGAGAAAAACAGCTTTAAGGAGGAAAGATTTCGGATCTTGGCTATTTCGGATCATGGTTTTAGACTATGGTCAGCTGGTTCCTTTGTTATGGGTTTGAAATGAGACAGAATATGGGGTGGAGCAAACTTCATGGCAATTAGGAAATGAAGAATGTGATAGAGGGGTGGAGACCGAGAGGGAGGGGTAGGAGGCAGGGAGATAAATACCTTTCAGGCACATTCCTGTTGACTTACCTCCATTCGGGCTACACCTTCTAATGGCCATTTAGTTATGAACTTACTAATGGATTAATCCATGATGAAGTTAATGCCCTTATGATGTAGTCATGTCCAACAATTACTGTACTGAGTATCGAGCCCTCAATATATGAGTCTTTGGGGGATACTTCATTTAAAAAAACCATAACAGCCTTTGGGAAGTAATTTCTGTGGTGGTGTAGATTGCTGTATCCCTCTCTCTGGGTTTCTCCTGAGGAAACAGCAGAAAGCTAGTGGATTTCTCAAAATCTTGTGGGTCACTTGACTTAGTTGAAAGGCTTTTTGCTAGCCTTCCTAGGAGTGTTTCACAAAGCTGCAGCAGTTTTGTGACTGAGGCTAGACTGCTCAAGGTGGTTTGACTCTTATGAGAATGCTTTATGGGGAAGAGATGGAAGATGGCTCTAATGGGCCTCTTTCTCAACCAAATCTCTCCGCATAATCACTCTAGTATGATAGATGGGCTTTTTATACTGTACTTTGGGGTTTCAAAAGTGCAAATATGGAAATTGTTAGGTTTTCGTAGGGCTTAGCCCTAAAACTGTCTTAGAGGCATTGGCCTCATTCTAATGGTTAAAACAAGTCAGGGGGTAAGACAGATTTAATGTGGATAGGTAGCACTCAGGGCATGGAAGCCAGAAATAATGTATTTTACTGAGTACCATCATTAGCAATTAGCTACCACCCTCTCCCAAAACACTTTTATATCATTTTTATATCCATCATCAACTTCACAACATCTAATAAGGCAATAAGAATAAACACATATATTCTTGTGGATAATTTCTTGTCCACTCTATTCTATAAGATGTTAGTCACATACTATGATTTAGAAAAATAAAAAAATTGTATTTCCTGTACTAAAATGTTAATGAGGAATTTTTCAAGTGAAATACTTAAAACATTTATATTTTAATACAGTATATTTTACTTATATCCATTCCTCATTATCTTCTCTTTTATCCCCTCCTTTTTATTGTTTCCTTCTGACTTAATACAGAGTCCTCAAGGAGGAATTTTGTCATTCTTTAATAACTTTGAGTCATTTAGTTAGTCAGTGGTGGCGTAGTTTTGATAGATTCACAGCTAAGAGACTGTGGTCTGTTATACATTCATTATCAAATACTTTAGAATCTCCATTGACTAATTTCATGTTTTTTATATGTTGATTTTCTTCATTGAAAAATAGGTAAGATACAACCTGATTTTCTCACAGTGATTCTTAGTATGTAAGAAGTCAACATTTAAAACATTTATGTATCTTAAAACAATGCTATGATTTTAAGCTGTAATAACTAATTGAGCCAACTAAATCATGAGAAAAAAACATACAGTTTATATTTCAAATAAAAGCCTTAAAATTAGGGCCAATGTGATGGGGATATAGCTCAGTGGTATAGCATTTCCTAACATGTGGGAGATCTGGGTTTTAACTCCAGCACTGAAAAAAATAGTTATGGCTTGTCCTGGCACATAGTAGGTATTCAAGAACTTAGTGAATAAATGATAAGAAACAATTTAAGAGAGTAAATATTGTAAAACATTTTATATTCTCAACACATTTCCTTTTTTTCAACAAGAAATGAATGAGATTAACCTTTACTCTATAATTTAGAACATGAGTGTTTAACTTTCAAACTTGCTTAATAATGTAAACTACAGGCTAGTAAGTTATTTTTCATTAGTAAATTAAAAGATTGAATTTTTATTAGTATCTGCTTGTGCTTAGTAATGCAAAACGTCATCACATCCAGAAGTATTATAAGTCTGAAATTAACTTCTATCAGTTTGGGTTATCAATCAGAGAATGTGTACTTTTAAGCAAGAATGTAATGACAAATAATCTAAAAGTTTCAAATAAACCTGAAAGTATATGAATTCTTCAATATGACTTCATTATTTTTGTAAGAAAAATATGATGCCTGTGTTTTTCTTGAGAACAGACTGTGCTCAATTGAACAATAGAATTATATTTGGGGTAAGACAACTATTCCACTTTCCTTTGTAGCAGTTTACATTTTAATAGTAAAATTTTATTTTTCATATAATCTGTCTACATTGTTATAAAAATTAAAATATCATTAAATGAATATTTTAGTTCCATCCATGTTTAGATTCTAGAAGAAACTCTCATTTAGAGTGGAGGGTACTCAAGATGGTTAATTTTCCTGCCAACTTAACTGGGCTACATGGCCTCCAAACACTGGGACAAACTGTTCTGTGAACTAGTTTCTGGAGATTAATAAATTGAGTACAGCCAGTTACCTTGCCTAATGTGAGTGGCCCTCATCTAGGCAGTTGAAGATCTGAGCAGAACAATGTGAGAGAATTTCATTTGGCTGGCTGTGCAAGGTAGACATAGCTATCTTCCTGAAAATGTCACCAGGGAGTTTTTCCTGGTTCTTAGGTCTTTGAAATCATTTTGGAATTACAGCATAAGCTTTCCTAGGTCTCCATCTTACCAAGAGGAATCCTGTGACTTCTCAGCTTCCAAATTTACAAGAGTCAGTTCCTTGCAGTCTGTCTCTCATCTATTGGTTCTGCTTCTCTGAAGAATTCTAACATAATATTCTTTAGGGCATCTGGCCAGTTCACAGTCACTCCCTTCTACTGAGACTTCAAGACTTCAAGAAGAGATGGGACCCAACCTATGTGGGTCATTTCTGCTGCCATTTTATCCTACGTGAGATCTTCCTATGTGGGTCTTCCAACCTATGTGGGTCATTTCTGCTGCCATTTTACCCTACATGAGATCATTGCCCAGTGATAATCCAGTAGTCCAGAGATGAGCTGTAACCTGTCCTGAGGTGCTGTTCACATCATTTCACTTCAGAATTGGGCATTGGGCCTGAGACAAGAGAGAAAGGAGAGTTCTTATTTTGCCATTATGCGACACTGCGACTTGAGAGCTGTGACTCTTTTCTCTAATAGCTAAGAAGCAGAGAAAGCTTGTCTGTGGAGACAGTAGAATATGCCATACATTGCAAAAAGAAAGTGCTTCTGGTCTCCCTCCTTCCCTGCTCCCATCTCTTCTTGAAGTCTGAATGTTTCTCTGGTTTTCGTATTGGTTCCTTTTATTTAGTACTGTAGATTGAACCTAGGGCCTTTGTACTGAGCTATGTCCCCGGTCTCTTTTTAAATTTTGAGACATGGTCTTGGTATGTTACTAAGTTTCCTAGGTTGGGCTTGAATTTGTAATCCTCATGCCTTAGTCCTCAGCAGCTTATTTTTACTGGCTTAAAGGGGGTGTACTTTGGCCTTGCTCATTTAAAACTCCTTATACTTGCTTGTTAACTAGAGTTACAGAGAAAGACAAAGAAAAGATGAAATGAAACCCTAGCTGGGTGTGGTTATTTGTGAAAGAGTCATGAAATTTTTAAAAACCATCTCTGAGTCAGTTCGTGTTTGAAGTCAACATTTTTAAGTAATTGCTCAAAGTGCCATAGTGTCTCACATATTAAAAAATAATGCCCAAACTAGTATGTATTGTTTAATCCTATTTTGAAATGTTGATTTGATAGCCAGCAGAGACCATGGTTATACTTGAAAAGTTAGTTTCCTCTGTACATTGTTTGGCAAATTGTGAATTCAGGGTTAAGACTTCATTTCTCTGTACTAAAGTATTGCTCAGGAATTATAAACATGTGTATAAATTCTTCTAAGTTATGAAAAAAGTACCCAAAGCAGTAAGAATCACTGCAATACTCACCTTGGGATTAAATACATAAGTGCTTAGTATCAAACACATAATAAGGTCTCCACAAATATTAACTAGTATTTTCAGATTTGGAAGAAAACAGTTTAAAACTTTATTTTTTGCCATCCCACGTGATCCTTCCAACACACGAAGCATTGTTATTTTGTTCTGACCATATCTATGTGGAAACGTAACGGATGTGGAGAAATAGTGCTCTGTGGCCTCTTGTGAACATGGAAACAAAGGCATTCTTGCTGCAGAATCTCCAGAGCAGTCTGTTGAAGACAAGAACATAAAATAATTCTTTTTAACAGCTAAATGAGGACAGGATTTTGGCACTCCAACTCCAACAACAAGCCAGAGCAGCGGGGTCCTTAAATATCATGCTTAACTAACTAGTCCCTGCTAGCCCCTTCCCAGCTCATTATTGATGGCAGTGAATGGCACTGCTAAAAAAGGTGAGATGTGGAAAGGCAGGCAGAATTCTTATTAGGGCATTTCTATTTCTGGCAAATCACCACTTGGTTATGTAAAGAGACACATTTATCAGGAGGCTTTTTTTTAAAAAAGCGAACATTGCTTCATAATGAATATTAAATAAAAGCAATAGGATCCTGATTAATTTTTAATAAGCAACTGTTGTGTACTACATGTAATAATGTTGAAATTAATACATTATTAAAGTAGATTTGTACAGAATAGTTCACTTGAGAGTTGAGTAATAGCGAAAAAATTGAACATCTCAAATGTGATCCACAGTTCTGTATCCAGATTTTCAAGACTCAAATGAGATCAGTGTTTTCTTGTGGCAAAGGTTTTCTTACAAGAGGCACTGAGAAACCCCTGAGAACTTTGATGACCAGGGCCAAAGGTGGCACCAGACACTAAAGAGGACAAAACCAGCATATGCTGCAGCCTTCACAGGGCTTTTCTTTTCATGCTTTTCATTAACCATAATTTCTTTAAATAAAGTTGCTGGGTAAAACCTGGCACTGTGAAAAAGAAAGGCAGCAGGTCTATGAAACCATAGCTCTAAATATAATTTGAATTTGCTATGTTGTAGATAGTATAATGGAACATTAGACACTGTTATGATTTTGATCTAGAATGCCCTCGAAGTCTCATGTGTAAAAGGTGGGACTTTTGGAAAGCAAGTGGATCAAGGATTCAGTTCTAGGATTTAAAAAATTTCTGGGGAAGAAAACTTTTCTTCTGTGAACTTTGTATCAGCCAAAAATAGACTCAGAACCAAGGTGCAAACTATTTAGGGAAAACATCTTCTAAAAATATGGAGTACTTTTCTATGACAATGTTTAAATACTCAGATGTAGCGCTGTACTCAGAATTCATATACAAGTGGGCTTCTCAGGTACATGAACCAGTAAGTCCTCTATTTCCTTTTTAAACCTACTTTAATTTGAGTTGGGTTTGCTACTATTGCAACTCAAAGATCATGGCTAATATGGGACTTTCAGAAGTCTGAGCTTTTTTGGTAATATTAGTTTAATAGAACTCAGGATATCTTTTTTCTGCTGAGTTGTGTACTTGCTTGCTGATGAGGGAGGATTTCAACATTTGTTTAGCTTTTGAAATCACCCCAGGTACCCAGCCTTGTGGGTATTCTGTGTAGCTCAGGAAAGTGGGGAGGATAAAAATTAAGACAGTGTAAAATTGGAGAAGTTAATGACCTAGTAGTTACACTCTTCTAAAGTGACATATTAGAGTGGATTCCTTTAGGATAAGGTTTTTCAAAATTTAAGGTGTATACAAATCACTTGAAAATTTTTTTAGAGAGGCAGTTTGAGATTGAGGAATGTCATGGTTTATGTCCGTGGCCCCCAGGTCTCATGTATTTGCATTATACATTTGTTACTGGTTCATTGTCTAGTGCTTGGATTGATGGTATCAGTGCTACACCCTCCTAGGGGGTGGAGCCAGGATGTGATGTAATGGCAGGAAGAAGGTGTGTCTCTCTCTTGCCGGTTTTCTGCCTTGCTGTTTGCAGCCACCATCAACTGCAACCCCACTATGCCATCCTGCCTTGGAGTCAACTGACTATGGACTGTATCCTCCAAAAACTGTAAGAAATAAATCTTTCCTTTCCCAACTTTGGGCATCAGGTATTGTGTCTCAGCGATGAGTAAAAAGTAAGACAGAATTTGGTACCAGGAGTGGGGTCATGGCTGTGACTATACCTGACCATGTTTTTCGAGAGGCTGTGGAAATGGCTCTTGGGCAGAATTTGGAAAAGTTCGGACATGTCACCTGGATGCACAGAGCTTGAGCAGCTGAGGCTGTTCTGTAGAAGAGATTCTTGTCAGAGCTCAGGAGACCAGAAGGCTGATAGAAAGCCTGATAATAAAGACCAGGCTTGTGAGGTTTCTGCTGGGAAAGAGGACTGTATTGGTTGTTGGACTCCCTATGATGTGTGTTATGGCTTGGCAGAAAGTTTGTCTGCATTTTGCTCATGCCCAGAGACTTTGCCTGAGACTGAGATTAAGGATAATGGACTGATTAATCTGGCAAAGGAAATTTCAAGGCAGTCAAACGTTGAGGCTGTGGCATGGCTATTGTTGGGGGCTTTTAGCCAGCTTTATGTTGCTAATCAAGAACAAAGAGCCCAGCAGGATAATTTAAAACACTGTGAGTTTGGC
Source organism: Dolichotis patagonum (assembly GCA_004027295.1). Classification (NCBI taxonomy): domain Eukaryota; kingdom Metazoa; phylum Chordata; class Mammalia; order Rodentia; family Caviidae; genus Dolichotis; species Dolichotis patagonum. Next base: position 10,271 of record PVJX010034572.1, on the reverse strand, counting down.
CAGAAGGAAAACTCCAGTAAAGCTGTATTGTAAAGATAGTGCGGAGACTTGGATTGCTGAGAAGGAACAGAGAGATAAGAAAGATGGCCACCGGGCATCCCAGGAAGCCGCAGGTCTTCACCTTTTGCAGCCTCCAAACTGCAAAGGTGAGAGAATTTTCTCAGATGAGAAAGCTTCAGAGTACCATGCTCCAGAATAGCATGGGAGGCCACATGAGGTTCCAGAATGGTGGCAGCCACATGAGGTTCCAGAATGGTGGTAACATAGAAAAGCTTTTCTTCACAATTGGGTTCACAGAGCCCAGCGATCTAGGCAATTGACCCATACAGCCAAGAGAGAGAAAAGCCTGGCTACTGCTCCAGCAGGCAGCAGACCTTGGTGGCATCCACATGGTGCTGATTTTAGGTGTAAGGAAAATGCACAAATTCTGAGGGTAAGACGGCTTCCACCTTGATTGCAAAGGGCCCAGGAGGCCAAGCAGTGTGCCCCTGAGAGGGCAATATCTAAAGATGTAAGTATAAAGCCAAAGGTGCAGTGGAGATCCCAGAAGTTTGGAAAAGCCAAGAACGTGGATCATCCAAGGAAAGCTGCAAAAACTGAGCAGAGAGGGTTTAAGAGAGAAGCTGCAGGAGCTAAAATCCCTGGAAGTGCCATGGGAGTGGAATCACCAAAGCCATTTGGAGCTTGCAACAAGATTGCTTCAAATGCTGAGCATGGAACTCTAGGACTTAATGTTCACCCTGTTGGATGTTGGACTTGCTCTGTTTCCAATACTTTATATTCCCCCATTTGTAACTTTTGGAATGGTAATGTTTATTTTGTGCCTTTGCATTTCAGAAATGTTTAACCTTGTTTCACTTGTACAGGGGGTTACAGTTAAGAGTTTGCCATAGTTATTGGAGGAGACTTGGGACTTGGACTTCTCAGCAATGCTGAAAATGTTAGGACTTTGGCAACTCTTGGAGATGGACTAAATGTCTTTTATATAAATGTAATACATGAGTCTCTGGGGGCAAGGGGGGTGGAATGTCATGGGTTATGTCGGTGGCCCCCAGGCCTCATATATTTGCATTGTATATTTGTGACTGGTTCATTGTCTAGTGCTTGAATTGATGGTATCAGTGCTAAACCCTCCTGGAGCCAGGATGTGATGTAATGGCAGAAAGAAGGTGTGTCCCTCTCTTGCCGGTTTTCCACCTTGCTGTTTGCAGCTGCCATCAACTGCGACCCTGCTATGCCACCCTGCCTTGGAGCCAACTGAGTATGGACTGAAACCTCCAAAAACTATAAGAAATAAACCTTTCCTTTCCCAACCTTGGGCATCAGGTATTTTGTCTCAGCGATGAGTAAAAAGTAACTAAGACAAGGAATTTACAGTAGGATGGAAACAACCAACAGAGTGAAGAAACAACCTACAGAATATAAAAAAAATTTTGCCAGCTATTGTCTGACAAAAGGCTAATATCTAGAATATATAGAACTCCTAAAACAAAACAAAACAACAGACCCCCCAAATAAAATACTTAATTAAAAAGTGGGCAACTGAAATGAACAGACACTTCTCAGAAGAAGTACAATTAGCCAATAAAGACATGAAAAAATGTTTGGCATTGTTGGCCATTTGAGAAATGCAAATTAAAACAATAATAGTAAATGCTAACAGGGTCAAAGGAACTCTTTTTCACTATTGGTGGGAATATAAACTAGTATAACCACTATGGACATCAATATGGAGAGTCCACAAAAAACTAAAATTAGAAATTCCATTTAACTCAGCTATTTCCCTTCTAGCTAAAGACATCATAATACAGTGATATCCATGTATATAGCAGCAAAATCCACAATAGCTAAATCTTGGAAGTGGTCTATACATTCATCAGCAGATTAATAGATAAGAAAAATGTGTTCTTCATACACAATGAGGTGTTACTGTGCTACAAAAAATAAACTGGAATCATTTTTAGGAAAATTGACACACCCAGAAATCATAAAGTTAAATGAAATAATGCAAAATAAACCAGAATACAAGTGTAACTACCACATGGTTTCTCTTATATAAGAAACCCAAAATATAAATGAAGAACAAAAACACATACACAGGAGGAAACAGTGAGACAGATCCTTAACATGCAGGAAGGGGAACAAGACGGGGGAGAGGGAAGGGGAGAGAGGAAAATGGGATGTGATGCATACGTGCACCCAGTCCCTATAAGGAAATGTGATCATTAGGTGCTACAAACTATAAATATGAGGGAATTGAAGTGATGCAGGAGATGGAGACAGAAGGGGTACAGGGGATAAAAAGAATTAAGATGTGTCTGCCACATGTACCAATTCCCCATGGTAAATGTAACCATTATGTACTAAAAACAGGTACCAATTAAAAAAAGAAGAACTTTAGAGTAAGGCCTGGAATTCTGTGTTTCTGGAAGTTCCAAGTGGTCTGGATGCTACGGGCCCAAGGATCACACTGAGGTCAGGAAAGTGCTGGGTCTGGTTTTAGCAACCCAATAACCACCAGAGAAAGAGTCTCCAAAGAATAATGGTATTTATTCTGGACTAACAGAGCATTACAATACAAACACACATGAGCTTATTCAAAGAGGTTGAGGCAAGGGGAAAATTTTAAAGGCAAAATTAAAAAAAGTTATGTAAGATATTTTGGGATAATAATCTTTAGCCATAAGAATTAGTAGCAAGGATAGCCCTAGCCTCAGGATGGACAAACAGTGCTGGACAGATGTCTTGCAGAAGTTGCAAGGCCATGGGTGGAGTCTTTTGTGATAGTCACCACCAGGACATCACACAGTAAGAAGCCTTCTTTTGTGAACATTTACTTACCTTTTGTTAAGTTGGACATAAGTGGCTACATTGTGATTCTGACACCTCCACTCCATGCAAGTATCTGTCTTACTGCTTTGTAAGTGGTACAAACTGCTTTGTAAGCAGTAGAGGCATTCTGAGAATTCCAATAAGGGATCACCCTTTAATCTTTCAATCCTCTCTTGTGAAAGCTATTGAATGGGGGAACTTTTTCTTAGGGCTTATGGGTTTATAACTATGGGTAAATGTTATGAAATATTTCAGTATCTTGATGAAAAATCACTGATTTTATCTGAAATAGCTTATTTTTAACTTAAAAGTTCCTGCTTGCATTTCTTGCCCTTTATCTCAAAGTTTTCCCAGAACAGAAAGCACTTATTACACATCAAAAGCCACTTTTGCTCTAACCAAATGGAGAATACAGGGTCTTTTCTTTTCCCCTGGGTAGATTTTCTAGACCAACAGTTAAGTGGTCCTTGAGGAACCCAAAACCTATATCATAGCTTTAGAAACACAGGCCAAAGGTCAGTCCTTAATAAAAATATATCAATTCTGAGCCTACAGGTTTGTTTTTTAAACCTTTCTTCCTAAAATGATAGGGTAAGTGCAGAGATAGAAAGAAGTTCATTTCAGTGCTGAAAAAGAAGAATAAAACAGAAGATTTGAACATTTCTGGGACATAAAATGCAGTTCAGAAAGAACTGAAGCAAAGCAGGGCTGAGGCTCCTCCCTGCACAACACGAAGGAAGGATGCAGCTGACGCTGCTGGCTCAGGCTCCGTTGGGACTTAGAAACGATGGGAGAAGCTTGAATATTTTTATGTAACTGATACTGGTGAAGATCCTGAAGAATCACTGGAAAGGAAGAGAATGACAGAGAAATAAGCTGTAACGGAAATGTGAGATAAGTAGTTGTGTGCCTGTGTGAAAGAGATTGCCTCAAATCATCAACAATAATTTCTCAGAAGAAAGGTTAAAAAGAGACAAAGGTATAATCTTTAGACTTCAGGAATCTGCCTCTTAGAATTATTAGAATAAGATACAAGCTTGATTAGTATTCTTCCTGGGCCTTTTGTTTAACTTTCACCAAAAGATTTTATTTTTCTGAAATATGATTCCAGTATGATGATCATGAGCCATGGTTAATTTTAAGACACTTCCTTTCACTTATGAAAAAGGGCTCATCAGCAATCCCTGCTGAAAACTCATTACAATACATTTTAAGCTCCACTTTAAAGTCACTGTTAGATTCTTGCACTGATAATTAGAAAGTTGCAGTTTCCTTTAGTTCTACCAGAAACCCTTTCCAGGAGCATCTCTGACTGGCAATTTTGCTGACTGCCTTGTTTCTCTGAATTTAACTTTTAGTGGAATACATGGCTCTATTTTTGCTTTGGTGTATTTTTTTTTAGATATTAGTTTTGCAACCTCAATTGCTGATAAACTTAAAACTGTCATTTATTAATTTATTGAGATGCTCCTCACTTTCTATATAAGCTGAAACAAGATGCCAGTTAAAGTCATTATGGCAAAAGTAAGATCACAAAAAATAAATTTGTATGCTCAGAGTTGACTTGTATCCAGTTGAATTCTAGTTTCTTAAAAGTAAAAATATCTTATATGCAAATATTTTATTGCTACAGTCAGACACAGCAAAATAATTCACTTATTGCCTTCAAGAAAATGCATATGGAAAATTATAAGCTTTAGTTTGTGTATGTGAGAAGGAATAATTGAAGGGACATAGGTAATGTAGCTTCTGGTTCTAGCTACATATTTTTTTTCCACAGCAAGTCAGGGAAAAGTACTAAGCCAGACTTTATAAAACTTGGCCTTGCCTTAAAATTGCAGGGTGCTCTTTAAACATACAGTCTTCCATACCCCATTCAGCACCTCCTGAATTAGCCCTTTTGGTGCTGGAGCGCAGAAAACTGTGTGTATGTCACGTCCTCCAGAAAATTCCAATAGGTATTCTTTGAACACTGTTTCATGCCTGACCACCTTGTACTATGAATAAATAGATACAGTGAGGTTGAAAATTTTTATCTGTATTTGCTTAATCTAGGTAAATGTAAAAAAAATGTGCAAGTTCTCTCCTCAATTATCTCTTGAGTCTTAAATGGTAGAGGTGAATACTTCTTGCTCATTTGTAAGGGATGTGAAGTCAGCAGACACAGATTGGAGATCCTGCCTGGGAAAATGATAAAGGCTTAACCAGGATAAAACATCCTGAAGACTTCTCTGAAGCAGGAATAGCTCTAGAACAGAACCCACACTGACAGGGCAGCAGTGCGAGCAGGGAAGGATAACACTGTTACATAACTCCAGGGAACTTTCACAGGATAATTATATCAGTCATCTGTCCATACATAGCAAATCATCCCAAGTTTAGTAGCTTAAACCAGTAAATATTTATTGCTCAGTTTCCATGAGTCTCATGTAGTTGCACTTAGGCCATTGATTGGACTGAGGCTAGAATCAGAGTGCTGCTGGGTGAGAACGTGATCCCAGGTTCAGTTATGGTAGCTTTGTGAGACCTCAGAAAATGTGCCTCCAGGCTCACCGACATGGTTTCTGGTTGTCCTTGGTTATATACTGTGTGGGTTTGGCCATATGTAGTCTGAGAGTCCATGACAGAGCAGTTGGCTTTCCTTTGAGTGGAGGAGGAGTGACGGGAAGAGGAAAAGGACAAAGAAAGGCAAGGAGCTAACATAGCCTAATCTCAGGGTGACCTCCTGCCACTACTAGGTATTTTATTCACTGGAAGTACATTAATAAATAATACCCACACTCAAGAGTAGGGAAACTAGCACTTGGAGGGGAAGAATATAAAACTTTGTAAACCTGTCTTTCAAACCTCCACAGTAGTCTGTCTCCACCCTCCTCTATTTGGGCAGTGCACAGTTTATAGGGTGGTACAGGATGGCTCTGATTGAAAGCCAAGAGGCTATGTACTAAGAGTAAAAGGTGAGACAGATCTTAGGCTCCCTGGAGAAATTCTGAATAAGGAGTAGGGATGCCTATGAAGCAATGGATCATGGTGCTAAGGGTCTAGGTTTAAGCATCAGTTCATGTGTGTAAAGGAATTACAAAAGGTAATAATTTTCCCAAGTCTATAAGGCTACTTCCCACATTGAGTTCTTCAGCAAGTTCTGTTGATTCTATCACAGCAACATATCTCCTAGGCATCCACTTTTCTCTGTCCCTGTGACTATCTCCTTTTCTCCACCCTCTCATAAAGATGGCAATATGACCTTCTTATTGGCTCTTCTGCTTTCATTCTTGGTTACTGAGGGTTCATGTCCTTGCTGGTGCCAAGTATTATCTTTGCAAAGTAAAAATCATATCATACCCTATCTTTGCTTTAAACACTGAATGCTTTTATGTGGTTTCAGAACAGAGTTAGAATTTTTCACCATGAGGTCATGCATCATCTGACTTTCCCCTAGTGTTCAGATTCGCTTTGCACCATTCTATCTCTAGAGTCCTTTCTACTCATCTGGCAGTCCAGCTATATATGCTGTTTTATTCTATTTGGGACCTCTTCCTCCATGCCCTTGGAAGGCTGACTTCTTCATGTTCTTCATTTGTAGCTTGGACATTGTTTTCCTATCACAAAGACTTCTTTGACCACTGGACAGGTTTATCCTTCATTTAATTATTTTCTTTCACACTGTTAATGTAATCTGTAATTATTTTGTTGTTATTTGTTTTCCCATCTATTTCTGACTCCACCCCCATAGAAAGCAATGAACTGTGCTCCATGTAGTTTGTTTGCTATTTTACCCTAAAGAGTTAATCAAAGCCAATCATCTCAAGCACTATGTGTTGAATGAAAAAATAAATATAAATTAAATGCTTTATGCTGTGCCTAGCACATAGGAGGTGCCGAATATATGTTAGATACATTATGGATGTACTAACATCTAATTTCACAGAGCTGATGAAGCAGTTAATTAGGACAGTATGTGAAAGACACCAACTGCTGCTGTGATATATTAAATTGACAATCACTATTTATCAAGTGCCTAAAGTTGTATTTGTATAATGGAGATGGAGAAGGATTGACCCATAGCTACCCAATCTCTATATACTTGGGATTCTTTAGATACTTAACTAAATTTCTTCAATTTTTATGGTGATATTACTTAGAATTTAAAATCTTAACCTATCACAATTGTGGAATGTGAGGCAAGTGAGCATATTGTTATTTTGGGTGAAGTTTGTACCATAAAGTAAGTCACTAAGTAGACTGTATTGTTGGAAGCATCGTTAACTCAAGTACTCCATTAACTTGCTTTCCTACACTTGAAAAAAAATCAGCCTTGATTATGCTAGAATATTTGTCCTCTTGTAACAGGGGCATGGATGAAAATATCAGAAAAACTATCAAGAGAAAAAATTCTTAATATATAAGAATTCTTAAGTATAATGGCTATAATTTTATTGTGAGTGCTGGATCTTCCATGATATCCCAGTGTCATGTCTCCACCTGCTTCCCTTGGAATAGAGTTTTACATTCAGAAGATGCTCAATTAATGTTTCCTAAAAAAACAAGTGAACTAATATGTGGGCCAATATCTTCTGCACTGTCTGTGAAGAAATAATCTGGGACTTGAAGCCACAAAAAACTAGATTTAAACCATTATTCTTTTGCTTACTACTGTTGAATTTAGGGTAAATTACTTTATTTCCCAAATCTTGGATTCTAAAAGCATAAGACTAGAAAACATGGTGAAATTTGTATTATAGGATTGGTGTGGTAACAAATGGGAGATAAGTCATCTAGTGAATGAAGTTGTTTACTTTTACTTTCCACTTTTGTAGCTAACCTCATAAAATTAAATTACTGTTTCATTTTTTTCAACCTTTCTACACTAAACAGACCCATGGGCAAATACTGTAGGTGACACACAATCCCCACACACTCTGCTTTACAAGATAAATTCATGGGCCTTTGATTCTATATATTTTAGCATTAACTAAAATGTGAACCAAAATAGGAAGCAGCACACATAATAAACTGACAAATATCTTAACATTTTCTTCTGGAAAAGGAAATGAAGTCCATTAGACTCCTGAACTACACCTTGTTCTTGGGTAGAGGGTTCACAATCATCATGCCTTTCCAGTGTCCTTTTCCTAAGGAACTTCCTTTTATCAATTGTGAAGAAAAAAAGCAGATCATTAGGTAGTCTTTTTTTGTCTCATGCAGCTGATTTGTGATTCTGAGAATGTTTAGCTTGGATAATTACCATTTGTACTGGGTTTCTGCCCTATCAAGTAAGGATCACCTTAAACACACCATACACTGGATGAAAACATAGTACAGCTTTTTTTTTTTTTTTTGGTACCAGGGATTGAACTCACGACCTTGCACTTGCTAGGCAGCTGCTTATGCCACTGAGCTAAATCCCTGGCCAGTACAGGCTGTTTTTGAACATAAAAGAGACCTCTATTAGTGTTTTGCACTACTCTGGTCATTTCTAACATATTTTCTTGTATTTGAAAGAAAACAAAACTGCCTTGTAATTTTAAAAAAATTTTAATTCTAGTATTCGTATTCTCAAATATGAAACTAGTTCGTATTTGAGTTCAACTCCATTCATCAGTTTTAAAGTCATTACTGAGTCCTCCCATTTGCCAAACCTAGTGCTAATGATATGGGGGAAAGAAACTTCTAGCTTACTAGCTGTCTGGTACAAATTCATGTTCTCTAAAGTAAAACAATGAATTTTAAGAATGAAGGAGCTTAACAGCAGAATATATTTATTGAGAGAAAGAAAGCTTCTGTTTGAGAGAGAGACAGAAGTGGTCTTGAGTGTCTTGTCAAGGATTTTGTTTTTCTAGAGATTTTATAGAACAAAAACACAAAGTGAGGGGGGTCCAAGGTGGAGAAAACTTGGGAACTCACAAGTTGTGCATGAGAGGAGACAGAACTAAGACTAAGAGTATAATTGCTCAGGTAAAATTGATTAAATCTTAATCCAGTAGGGAATTGAGTCACATAGCAAGCAGGAACAAGGCCTTTGCCTGTAGGAGGTTGGATTAGTGGCTTCCTCTGGCTTCCTCAAGGTAATCAAAATATCAAGATGATAGCTACTTAGAATAGCAATCCCTGAGGTTTATCCTTAGGGTGTGAGTACATTTGTTTTGTCTTTTGTCTTGAGATCTGGTCCACCGCAGGAGGTATTTATTTTCCCCCATAGTTGCAAGGTATCTGATTTTCTGCACTGGCTTAGCCCTGTTTGACTCCCTATAACATTCTATCTAACTTAACTTTCCATAAAACTAGGATCTCAGGATGAAAAGGCACAAAGATATATTCTTAATTTCAAAGAACTTCAAGTAGACTGAGAGAGACAAAGCTGTAACAAACATACATGATAATAACATGGCAGAGGTAGAGTGCAGGATGCAGTTAGATGTAAAGGAGAAAGGAATTAATTTTTTCTAGGCTAGTAGATACTAGAAATTGAGCACCAAGAAAATATATTAGTTATCTATTATTGATAAACATATTACCCTCAAGGTTATTGACTTCCAACAACATTTGTTATAAATTCTGTAGGTCAGTATTTCACATGGGGTAGCTGTGTGATTGTTACTCAGAGCTTTTCAGAAGGCTGCCCTCAGCATGTCAGCTGAGGCTGAAGTCAGCTTGACTGTTTGCCTGAAAAAGGATCTCCTCTCCAGGGGCTGTTGGCAGGATTCTGTTCCTCACAGGATGTAGGACTGAAAGCCTCAGAGATTTGATGCTATTGACAGAAGGCTTCCCTCATTGTTAGCCACCAGGATTCTGCACAGGGAAGCTCAGTATGGCGATTTTTTCCATCAGAGTGAGTGGTGAGTAATAGGCAAATAGACAAATGAGCAAGACTGAAGGCAAGACTTTCATAATATAAAATATATGTGCCATTCCATCATTTTTGGCATAGTCTGTTTGTGCCTTAGAAGCAAGGCACTAGGTCCAGCCTACACTTGAGGGGAGGGGGTTATATAAAGAGATAATTCAGCACCATGCTGGAACTTAGGGTGCCGAGTTAACTAGTAAGCAGCCTTCCGCCCTGGTAAGTGACTGTGGTCTGGCAAGCCGCGGCCACCCCAAGGCGGGGAAACAAGAAGCAAGAGCGTTTCCTGAGATCCGCGCCATGCTGGAACTTAGGGCACCTAGCTAACCAGTAAGCAGCCTTCCGCCCTGGTAAGTGACTGTGGTCTGGCAAGACGCGGCCACCCCAGGGCGGGGAAACAAGAAGCAAGAGTGTTTCCTGAGATCTGCGCCATGCTGGAATTTAGGGCACCGAGCCAACCAGTAAGCAGCCTTCCGCCCTGGTAAGTGACTATGGTCTGGCAAGACGCGGCCACCCCAGGGCGGGGAACAAGAAGCAAAAGCGTTTCCTGAGATCCGCGCCATGCTGGAACTTAGGGCACCGAGCCAACCAGTAAGCA
>PVJX010034571.1:0-18837 GCA_004027295.1 Dolichotis patagonum | reverse complement strand
CCATCATTAATGCGCCTCTTATCCTTAAACTCCTAGAGAGAGCACTACTCCCAAAGCAGGCAGCAGTTATTCATCTTAGGGGACACCAGAATTCTACAGATCCCATTGCTCAAGGCAATGCCTTTGCAGATTCACAAACAAAGTTAGCTGCACAAAGGCCTTGTCCTTCTCATCTTCTTCCGTTAGTTCCAAACAGTCTACCTCAGCCTAATTATTCACCAGAGCAGCTGCAGTGACTTCATAAGCCAGGTTACACACAAAACACTCAGGGATGGATTTTCCAGGGATCAAAACTTGTTCTCCCAGATCAGCAGGCCTTAGACATCATCACTGACTTACACAACTGTTTCCATATAGGATCATAGATCCTATACAGGCTCTTAGCCCCAGTAGTTACACATCCTTCTCCAAAGGCTATCATTCTTCAGATTACTCACTCCTGTCATCTCTGTGCTAAGACCTCTCCTCAGGGACACATACCACCCCCTTCCTTCCCTACTCATCAATGTCTCGGACACACCCTTGGTCAGGACTGGCAGATAGATTTTACACACATGCCTTGCCACAAAACTCTCAAATATCTTCTCACCTTTGTTTGTACTTTTTCAGGATGGATAGAAGCCTTTCCCACAATCAGGGAGACCACTGATATAGTTACTAACATCCTGTTACAGGAAATCATTCCAAGGTTTGGTCTACCTCAGAGTATTCAGTCAGATAACAGTCCAGCCTTTATTTCTCAAATCACCCAACAGGTGTCCTCAAGCTTGCACATCACCTGGCACCTACACATTCCATGCCATCCTCAATCCTCAGGGAAAGTAGAAAAGACAAATGGCCTCATAAAAACACACCTCACAAAACTTATTTTAGAAATACACCAACCTTGGCCTCAACTTCTGCCCCTAGCCTTAGCCAAGCTCAGAGCACTTCCCCGGGATCCTACATTTTTAAGTCCTTTTGTACTTATGTATGGCAGGCCATTCTTACAATCTTCCTACCCCACAGAGTCCCCCTCCTCTTGCTGACTACATCCCAATCCTCTCTTTCCTCTGACACTTGTTACGACAACATGCTGATCTCTGCCTTCCTCAACCTTCTGAAGGGACCAAGCCAGATCCTCCCATATTCCCAGGAGATCTAATTTATATCAAATGTTCTAAATCCACAGGACTACAACCAAGATGGAGCGGCCCCTACCTGGCCTTCTTGGCAACCCCAACCTTGACCGAAGTTGCTGGACTCCCATCCTGGTTCCACATCACGCAAGCTAAGCGGTGCCCTCCAAACCCTGAATCTAACCATCCTGAGTGGCCATCTCCGTCTCACCAAGGCCTCACAGCCGCAACTCTCAGGCTAAGTCATGCTCTGTTACCAGGGACAAGCCCTACCTACCTACACTTTTAGTTTTTACCCTTTAATGAGGGGAAAACAAGTACCTCTCATAACTTCACTCCTCCTAACCCCACACTTGTTTTTCAGATTCTACCTCACCATGTTCCTGATGAAATGCCACATTTAAATCAAAGGCACCTTTCTTCCTACCTCCCCTGGGTTTTAAATGTAATAGTGGCCTTCCTCCTCACAGCACCTTGTCTCTTTATTTTTTCAGTCTAAGAAGCAGGCACGTACCAATGATAAGTTGTCCTGGCCAAACCACCCGGTGCCAGCTTCTACATCAACCATCATTCCAGCGACCTTCCTAAACCCCAATACAGCGCCCCCTTCCAGCAGGAAGCAGTAAGAGAGAGACTCTGCCCTTTTCCTAACAACAAAAAGACAGGAATGAAAGAGTTTTGCCCTAGAAAGCTGCGGTGGGAGGCAGGACTGTGCAGTTGAGAGGCAGAACCAAACCGTGTTTACCTTTTCCAGTGGCGTGAAAACGAGTCCCAATCAGTAACCTGGGCATCATCAATGCCTGCCCTAAGCGCCATCCCCAGTTAGAAGCCTCTTTACACCAGGAGCCCTGGTCAGAGGTGACTAAATTATCCTTGGTTAGGCACCTCTCCATGTCCTTGGAATAAAGGTCTTTTAATTTCATATTTGCTGTTCCATCGCGCCGAAAATCCTATCAATTCCATGTAACGATCTCTCTTACTATAGCTGTGACTTGAAAACCAGTTCTGCAAGAGGCAGTCAGTACTTAGTCATACAAAGGATGCTTAATGATTGTGAAGGTGAATTGTAACCGTGCTGTTTTAAAAAACAAAACAAAACAAAACAAAACAAAACCCAACTGCCTCCTCTTCCTACCAAATACAGTCTGGACCCTAACATGGTGTAAGTTGTTTTACACGCCACATATCCAGGTCACAGTACCCTACTTAACAAAGTTCTCTCCTACTTTACCAAGTCCTCTGCGGAGAGCCCCGGCCCTGACGCCCCCGCAGGGCACTCCAGCCTTTCCACACCTTCACCTCTCCAGGGCCAGGCCTGGCCTTGACTCCATCACCAGTGTAAAGGCCTTCAGGGTCTTCCTTTCTCGGCTGAATCGCACACTCTCCCGCTAACTGTCCCCTTTCCTACGATGACTGGGCCCCGGGAAAGCCGGGACCCCGGGTGCGTTAACCGCTGGAATCTCTCTAATGAGCAAATCCTGCAGCTTAACAGACAAGCCCGCTTCCGAGGGAAACCCCCATCCTCACGGAGGCTCCGCGCCCCGGCTCCCGCGAGGCCCCGGGGACCCCAACTCCCGGGGCGGGCGGGTCAGCAGGTTCGTGGTTCCCGCCCGGCCTCCGTGCCCTGCCGCACCGCCGGGGCTTCGGATCTAACAAATGCGAGCAACGAGGAAGCTGCAGGCGGCGCCCAAGGCCGCAGGGACCCAGGACGAGGCCCGACTCCCGCGAGGGCACACAAGACAACGCCGAGCGGGGCGCACCCACGGGCCGCGGGCAAGCAGGTGACCACCAGGGACCCCGACAACTGCACATACCCAAGCCGGCCCCAGGCTGCCCGCTCGCCCTCCCACCTGGCCGCACTCCCTCAGCGCGCGTCCACTCACTTCCGGCTTGTCCCAGCGCTGCCACCGAGAGGACGGCGAGCCATGGAGAGAGGCCGGCGTCATCATAGAGAGGAGCAGGCGGGAGCCTAGAGCGGCGCGCGGCCGGCGACCTCCCGGGCGGGAACCCGGGAATGAGCCGGCCCGAGCGAGCGCGGGCGAGCAGCGGCTGCTCCACAGCGGGGCAGGTGCTCGCTGTCTTTTCTCAGGAGGTCCCTGGGGCCGTCTCTTACCAGATACAGTTCCACCGAGTCACCACTGTGCACAAATGCCAGAACTGCGCACCCAGAGTTCCCAACGCCCGGATGTGGAACAGCCACCTCCTCGGCCGGCTGCGTCCGGACTTTAGCATTGCAATCGCAGCTTCAGGGGTTGCCATGGAGACGGCGGTGCGTCCCTCAGGTCCGCAGCGGGCCGCCAGGAGGCGCTCGGGAGCGCGAACGGGCTTCCTCCGGGTCATGACTCAGCCCGCGGGACAGGCTTCTAGGTTCTTTCACATTTAAGGCCGCAAAACCCCGGAAGTAGTGTTAAAGGTGGGACAGGGAAGAAGATGAAGTCCACTACGGCCCGCGATGGCCAGGAGTTGCTGCTCTCCTTCGGCCGCTGTCTCTCCCGTAGCTTTCCTTCGGATCCCCGCGAGGTTCACACCTCCAGTCTGTGCAGACATGGAGTTAAACCTGGGAGCGCAGTGGCTCCTGCATCCGGTAGTTCCTACCCTTCCCCGGAGAGCCCCTTCGCTGGTTATGCTGAGGTTGGGGAGGTAGTGTTAGGATTACTGAGACAGAGTGGGTGCACCCTGCTTCTGCTACTCACAGAGGTGTGACTGCCCGTCACAAGTGGTGTGATGGATCCCGCAGGAGAAACACAGGACGGGATGTCATGAGAGGCCCTGTTGTGCAGGGGTGGTCTAGAGGGAGGTCAGGACTTGGAACACAACTTTAATGCCACAATGGCCTTCAAGTAGCCTTCTAAACTAGGTATCCTACAGGTGATGAGACAGAGAAGACCCCCAGATCAAATAAAGAATCTTTAGTGACAAGGCTTATTGAGTCAATTTAAATGGCCAGCAAAAAGCAGTAAGAACCCATAGTAGTAAGCTAACAAGCTGTTTTGTCATGTTTTCTATTTATGTAGTAGTAAACTTGCAAGCCGTGCAAGGCCACCTGCATGGCTGGTTCATGTGGCATTCTCCTCTGGTCATGAGACCCTCCTGACAACTGGGGCTGAGGTTTCGGGAGGGAGACGCACAGGGAGAAGATGCCTCAGGGCCTTGATACGTGCTCACTCTATTGGACAGAAGCACACAAGTACGTCGCCCCCAACACACCCTGGCGAGTTAGGGTGCGGATCAGACATAGGTTTTATTTGCATGTCTTGGGTAGAAAAATATGAGACTACTGTGTGTCATCAGTGTGTGGGTGATTGGCTGATTCAGGGTTGACAGTTGTCAGTTCATGATGGTTCATAATTTTTTCCATCCCCTTTTGGCTTTAAGTGACCCTCTGTTTTGTCATGTTTTCTATTTATGTTAACTTGGGCATGTCTTATAGTTTACTAACTTACAATGTATATTTAACACAACACTGCCTGTGTTTCACAAAGTATATGCTTACTCATATTCTATATTTAAAATCTCCTTGGAGCTGTGCATTTGTCTCATGAGCTACTAGCTTGCTTGCTGTCTGCAGTTAACACATCTTACGAGTGTCATCTATGTCTAATTAAATTGCAAAGGGATTCGGTATGGCTGGCGTAGAGATCTGGGAAGGCAAGGAGAAGACAAATTTTGCTGCTGGAATGCCATATTAGAGAGACTGAGTTTTTTTTCTGATGAAAACTGTGAAACTGTAAGAAGGTGAAGAATGGGGAGAGGTACAGTTCTGTCGAGGTGTGAAATCTCTTGGCCTCATAGGGATGGTTGATGATGAGGCCCTCAGTCAGCTAAGGCAGCGGCTCTGTGGGTGAGAAGTGATTCTTTTCCCTCTCGTTCACTCCTGGGCATTTGACAATGTCTAGAGACATTTTCACTACCAACTCAGGGCTTGTATCTAGGAGGGTAAGGATGGGGACAGTGATGTATGTCCTACAGCACACGGGACAAGCCTCCACCACAGCAGTTATCTGCCTGAATATTTCAGTGATGCCAAGGTTGAGAAGCACTGAACTAAAGGGATTAAGAAGGCTTAGGGAGGATAGAAATTAAGCAAGAATAATTAGGAGCATATTGTAAGTGATTAAATATAGATATTAAAATGGAGAGGATGATTTTAGGGTTTGAGTTTTGGTAACTGGAAGGACAAAAAGGGACCTGTGTTGGGGAGAATGGAAATTGGGGTTTGTATTTTGGATACACTGCATTGGAGACATCCAAGAAAATTCACACTGGGAAGGTGGGAGGAAAAGCTCAAGGCATGAGGCAGATTGGACTTGGAAGATCAGACTTCAGGCAAATGTTAGTTTTTGGGTAATAATAGTTTTATTTGTGGAGATAGGATGATGTTAGAAAGATGAATTACCCAAGGAATATACAGGGTAAGGCAAGAAAGAATAGAGCTGAATATCGCTCCATATTTGTGGGCACCGTTCTATTTACCTGAATCAGAATCTCTCTCCGTGCTGGTCAGTAAGGTCAGAATCTCTGAGAGGAGGCCCACGAATCTGCTCTTTAAGCTGGCACCAATGAGTGACCCTAACAAAACGCAAGCACAGCAGTTTAGGCTTCAGAAGAGGAGTCTGAGAAGCCGGACAGTTCACCAGAGGAGTTCCGCGAGCCAAGACAGGGCTCTGTCAGCCGAAAAGCTTGCTGGAGGGCAGCACTGGCCATTAGGAGAAGAATGGGAGTCACACAGGGAACTGTACATTTTCCAGTAGAAAGGTTAAAAAGGTAAAAGGAAGCAGATGAGATTAACTTTGTAAATATAATGTTAACCCAAATCTCTAAAACACTATCATCTAACATGTAATTAGCATAAAAACTAAGTACATTGCATCCTTTTAAAAAAGCATTAAGAAAAAACATGTATATGAGAAACAACGTATGTCTATATATATATGACATATATATATGTCATATATATATATGTATGATAAGATAGTTCTATTGATTTCCCGGAGCTCACTGGAGAGAAAGCTCTGTGCTGGTGTTGTTTGGATAATTGAATGCGGGTGGCTTGTGCTCTGGGTGGAGGATTCGGGATGACATTGTGCAATGTGTGTACCATTGTTGCCCCCTGATTGACATGTTTTCAAATTTTTTCCCTTTTCTTCTGTTTCTCATTGAAATAAAATGGATTTGGAAACAAGCATTCAGTCTCAGGTATCGGGTGTGTGGTTTGCTTTCAGCAGCCCACCACTGTGCAAGCGACCAGTGGTTTCAGGGGGCTGGTGGCTACCATTTTGGAAAGCACAGCTGTAGAATATCCCAAAAGAAGGACATTTCCAAAGCAGTCTTACTATGTTAAATATGAGGGATTTTTTTGAATCTCTGAGTATGAATTTTAAGAGCAAAAAAACACAATTTAAGTTTTTATTTAGGTTTAAACATTTGGATTTTTCCTTATGAAGAATTACCCTCCTACTAGAAATAACTAGATGATTGGGAAAATACATGAAACAATAGTTTTAAGACATTGGGTTCAGGATCGTGAAGGGAAACAAATGTAAAATTCTGCAGTGATGCCAACCTGGAGGGATGTCCCTGGTGTAGACCAGGGAGGAGACCCACATAGAGGCCAGGCAAGGAAACACAGATGGGAATTGAGGGCGGCAGTGGGCCGAGTTCCAGGGAGGAGGAAGTGGCACACGAGGATAGCCAGCATCCACGGGAGTATTTCCTGGGTCTTGCATTGAGTGCTGACTGATCTGGGCAAGGATGAAGCTCTCTAAGGTTGGGATAAAAAACACCAAGAGCTAGAAACCGATTTTTAGTACTTACCAGTGGCTGGACTTAATTTGTTTTACGATTTTGTGGGAGATGGTTGTGTTTGTGTTGATGTGGGGAAGATGGCCGTGGTTATGCTTGCTACCTGAAGTGGAGTTTGAGAACAGAAGCAAAATTTTGCCAAATGCTTTTGTGTGCAAACCAAATTGTTTGCAAGCAGAAGCATTCATGAACTTAGGTATTACTGTAGTTTGTATTCCCATCAGCTAGAGAAGGAAGAGCTTGTATTAAGCCACTTGTTAATCTCTACCAATCAAAATAACAGTTAACAGCTGTCCTAGTTAGGGTAGAAAGCACAAGATTAAACATCTGGTACTTACACAGGGCTGGTACTTTGTTTTCACCCCAGAGACAGAGTATCTGATGCCCACATCATAAAGGAGGAGAGGTCAGTTTTTGCTCAGTTTCAGTCTACCATCAGAAGCTCCATTGCAGAACACGGAGAAGGGTCTGCCACAGAGGAAAGGTGCTCATGTCATGGTGACCAGGAAGCAGTTAGAAGTGCGAGGAGCCATCGAGGAATCTGTCCCCTTCCAAGTCACATCATCAGTGGTTGACATCCAGCCAGGCCCCACCTCCAAGCGGCTCATTTACCTCTCATAAGGTTAGTGCCCCGTGATGCAGCCACCTCCCAAAAGCCCCACCCCTGGACACAGGAGGACTTTGGGAGACATTCTCAATCTAAATCCTAACAGTCCACCTCTGGATCCCCAAAGACTCACGTATATCTGCCTTAGTCGCTATCCTCATCACCTGAACAAAATACTGAATACCTGGAACTTCAAGAAAGGTTTATTTTGGCTCATGGTAACAGTCTGTGATTCACTAGCCGCTTCAAGGTAGGAATGGCGTGATAGAAGAGTGTAGGAGGGGAAAGCTTTTTATGTCACAGTGGCCAAAAAAGCAGAGAGTGAACAGAGGAGCCAGGGAAAGGAGCCAGACCTCTCCAGGTTATGCCCCTGTTGACCTGCCTCTTCCAATCTGACCTACCTCTTAATAGGACACCAACCTACTGAACTCATTATTGAATGAATCCATGGAAAGTATAGCACCCCAACATCTAATCACCTTCCAAATTTGAGAGAATTTTGAGGGACAATTCTACATGTAAGATATAGCTATTTCTTTATATAAAATACATTTTGTCCATCTTCAAGATTTACCAGTTTTAACAATTCTAGCATTGCTAAAAATCCCAGTAAAGAGTGTCCTCTAAAACTCAAGGCAAATTCTTAAAAATGAGCCTCTATAAAAATAAAAAAGAAAGTTAAATACTTTTAACATTCAATGGCATGAGCAAATATCCCAATTCCAAAAATGAGAAATAGGATAAATAGAAAGAAAGAGTACCAAAGCAAGACCAAAACCAGCAGGTGAACATTAAGTCCTATAACCCAACACCCAATACTTGGAGCAAGTTTTAGGGGAGAGGTGGTCTCCAAAGTGGTTGGGTGGCCCTCAGTCTTGTGGCATTGTGGGCTGCAGCTTTCATGGCCTGTCTCAAGGTGGCTTTGCTCACTTCCCATGACATTCCTGAAATGTTTCATTTATGTGGCATTTTCAGCGTCCTAAGATCTCCACTGCACTTTTGGCTCCTCCCATTGCCCTCTCAGTGGTTCACTGCATTGCCTCTCCTGCCTTTTTCTGAAATCTGGGTGGAAACCTCCCCAATTACAAAATTTGCATTTTGTATGCTCATAAAAGCAGTAGCATGCAGATGATGCATGATATGCTACCAGCTCCAGCAGTATGTGGGCCCCCTTGGATTATGGGTACAGAGACCATAACTAAATGAACTAAATCCCAGGAAACCAATTTCATAGGTGGTGTTTCTTGACAGAGCATCCTGGAGCTCTGTTCTCAAACCAAAGTCACTTACTTTGTACCCTTGAACCTGCAAAAGATGGAATCTTGTGATTCCTAAGATGCCCTAAAAACATTTTTCCTATTGTTCTGGTGAAAGAACTTGACTTCTTTTTAATGCTAACTTTTTCCCACGTGTGCTCTCCAAGGCCCCAAATTTGCAGGCATTTCCTTCCTGATGAAGTTGCACACTCATCAAGTCATTCAACTCTGTTCTTTGTTCCTGACATTCACTGTACATGTAACTAAAAACAGTAAGTGGTGCTTATGCTACAGATCAAACACTGCTGCCTTCAAATTTCTTCCACTAGATTAATTAGTTTGCTGCCCTTAATCTCAGACTTCTGTGAAGTTTCAGGATGTGATCAAAGTGTAAACCAATTTTCTACCAACTGTAACACACATGGTCTTGAGTCCAGCTACTAATGGAGTCTACATTCCCAACTGAATCCTTCTGAGCCTGTTCTTTACTCTTGTTATGGATTAAAAACTAGTGGTCAACTTAATGCCAGCAGAATTGAATCATCATGCTGCTGAGTATAGATGTTTCACCTGAGGAAAGTTGCCAGCATAAATAGAGACGTGGAGAAGGAGAAGGAGAAGGGAGGGCATTAAGGTGTTAAGACATTAATGCATTGAGGCATTGTGGGTTCTCCTATGTGTTGCTGTTTGAGCCGTTGGTTCTCCTAGAGAAGCTCTCATCCTCACATCGAGCACTGCTTCCTGGCTCCAGACGGGAAGATGTGTACAGCTTGGTCTCCAGGATGAACTCCTCACACTGGCTTCCTGGCATATACTTCACTGTGCTTGTCGTCGGAGGAGCTCGGGGCCTCCGTGTCGCTGAGGATGGCTGTGGTACTTTTCAAGACAGCCCTGGTCTTTGTTGTAAGTGTGACTTCTCAGCTCCAGCATAGAACCCTCAACCTACTAGCACTGCTCCTTCACCCTGCTGGCATAGACTTTCTCGCTTCCACCGCTGACCTTTGGGCCTTCCCAGCACGGATGCATAAAAGAGACTGGCGTGAATCCTTCTTGTGGGCTCTAGACCTCCAGTTGGACTCGTAGGAGGCATTGTCATGAGCTCTGGGTCTTCATCTGGACTCTGTGGAACATTGATGTGGGATTCAAGCTGTTGGCTAAATATTCTATGTCTTTGGTGTTGTGAATAGATTTCCTGCATTTTCTTGTGTTAACTCTGGGTGACCATCATAAAATAATATTATAAACTCCATGTCCTGATTCTAATTGTTCTCTGCACAACCCCTGACTATAACAACTGTCTTCATTTCAATGGAACTTCTAAGCTTTGACCAGAATCTCCCATCAAATTCTGTTTATAACATTCTAGACCTTCTCCAGCTGGCAACTTCAAACCTTTCCAAACCCTTCCCCTCGACCATTCCAAAAACTTCTGAACCACATAGTCAGGTAGACAGAGCAACTCATTTTTCTGGTGCCGAAATCTGTCTTAGTCACCTTGTCACTGAGATGCAAAACCTGACATCCATGATTAAAGGAAGAAAAGTTTTTTTTGCCTCAACGTTAGAGGTTCTGATGGGTCAGCTCCAGAGCAGTAATGGTGTAGAAAAGCAGTCTGAGTGTGGAGAAATTGCTCATGACATGGAGGCCAGGAGGAAGGAAGAGAAGGGAAGGAGCCAGGAAGGCCAATATATCATTCCAAGTCACATCTCGGTGACCCACCTCTTCACCCTCCATGTCCCATCTCCTAAAAACCCATTTAGCTAAGAATTCATGAGTGGATTCATCTGCTGATGAACCCAGCATCCTGTGATCTAATCACCTTCCCAAAGCCCA
The DNA here is from genome assembly GCA_004027295.1 of Dolichotis patagonum. NCBI lineage: Eukaryota > Metazoa > Chordata > Mammalia > Rodentia > Caviidae > Dolichotis > Dolichotis patagonum. The sequence continues at coordinate 8,221 of PVJX010034571.1, read as the reverse complement.
GCCTCTGAACACTGTGCTTTTTTGGGAACATCCCAGGCCCAAACCCCACCTAACACCATCAGGGAAGAGAGAAGTAGTAATGAGCACTCATGACTCTTTACCAATAAATTCTCCAATCTTCAAATACTGCACTATAAAATAATGGTAATAGTATGGCATAAAATTGTTGTAAGGAATAAATTAGTGTCTTTATGTATATATGTATGTGTATAAGCAATGCTTTATAGACATATAAGTAAATATATATATGTATATGTATATACATGGCACACAGCAAACTCCTAATGACTAGTAGCTAGTAGCAGTGGTTATTCTTCATAATATCTATTGACCTCCAATTGTGTCTAGGAATATCGGGTAATTAAGTCACACAAATTCTTTCATTCATACTGTTATATTTTAATCTTTGAAGATCAAATTAATCTGAAAAATGGAGCTGTTATTGAGCCTGTTAACTCCTGACTCCCTGCCCACCCCCCTCACTTTGTCCCCAACAGTATTTAAGAGTCAATGATTTGGAGAAATGTAGCATTGGATTTTCACTTGTGCTTGGACAGGAGCACAGATTGGAGTTGCATTTTTAGCTTTTGATTTTTCTCATTTGAAGACTTCAGACTCTCGTGGGGGTGGCGTGGGGAAGGAAATACAGAGTTGCTCACAGCTGCTACCCAGAATACTATCTGTATAGCCAGGAGAGAATTTGGCTCAAATTAAATTTCCAGGGCTCTTCATTGCCATCACTGTCATTATTGTATCAATGAGGGTTCATCCAGGTACACACAGTATTAAGGAGAAAAGCAGATAATTACAAGAATAGTTTCACCCATGTTGCTTGTCTGAGAATGACCAAATGGCCTAACAAAAACTCAGAAATGAATCATTAAAATTGTGTAACCCGCCAGCACTTGGAATCATAAACTATTAGATCTAGAAACAGCTCCAACAGTTCTGTTGCATAATGTCTTTGATTAGAGGTTGGTGAAATTCAGTCCCAGAAATGGCAGTGTCTTGCAACTACCATGTAAGTGACAACCAGTATGTGTAACACTCGTACAGCTGTTAAGCACAAGGGAGATTGGAATCTCACCGCAGCTCCTCTGACTCAAACTGCAGTGTTGTTTTTTCCTACCGTGTTAAGCTGTATCTCAATGTGCAAGGATCCTGCTTGTAGAAAATTATAAAATGTGCTAGTATACACTACACACGTAACATAGCATTAAATCCCTTTTGCATTGCTGTCTTGGAAAGTGAGTTAAGCCTCTCAGATCTACCAGCTATCTGTCCCGCATTTGCCCTCCTTGGTGACAGGCAGAGAATGTACTGATGGCCCAGCTGGATGTGCTCGGGCTCGCTGGGCTTGGGTTAGCACTGAAGAATTCTTGGTGTCTGGGATGCCTTGAGTTTGACTCGGGTCGAACGTTGAAGAGCTGTTCTACCTGGGAGCCAGCAGAGGGAGAACAGAACACGATTCTGCTAGTTTTCACCGTTTCTCCTCCCTCTGTTTTACAGTTTATTTTTGCCCACACATTTAATACATTTCGTGACAGTTGTAAGAAAAACGTTATCCTTCCTGCACATGGTGAGGACAGAGAAAGCTTCCATTAATGAATTAGAATTTATTTAACTCACTGGTCAGGCGGCTTTTCAGCTAGGCTGGAAAGGTTGTAAGCAGAGCGGGAGTTTTTGCATGCTTTTCTGCACAATAGTTGATTTATTGATTTTAAATATTATATACAATCAAATTAATTGCATAGATTTCTCTAATAATTACCTTTAAGGGACAGTAACAGTATAGTAATAAAGGTTTTTCACTCCCTTGGTTTTGCTAGGTCAGAAAATAAATTTATATTAACTATAAAGACAGTTTAAAATGAAGGCTTTTTATAATTAGAGTTTTACAATAAGTTTTAAGTGCCAGCTAATTGAAGTGATGGACTCACTTTTCCAAAAATCTGAGTTGAATTTGCACATTTGTTATTTTTTTTTTTTATCCTCATAGGTGACAACAAAACTCTGTGTGATATGTACTTGTCTTCAAAGAACCGTAACAGACGTACACAGACACACATCACTGAGTTTGGTCGTCTTGTGGTACCAGGGATTGAACCTTTACAATGAGCTGGATCCTCAATCTCTCTTCTTTTTCTTTTGTTTTCCTTTCTTTTCCTTTGACCAATAAATACATGAAGAAATGCTCAACATGGATGGCTACTAGAGAAATGTAAAGTAAAACAACACTGAGATTCTATCTTCCCTCAGAAAGAATGGGTCATCACCAAGAAATCAAGAAAGCTGGGGGTTTAGCTCAGTGGCACAAGTGCCTGCCTGGCAAGCATGAGGTTGTGAGTTCTATCCCCAGTTGAAAAAAAATTATCTGACAAGGAGACACAGAAAAATGGGGCTCTTCTACATGGTGGGTGGGAGGGTAAACTAGTACATGTCAGGGACCACAGATTATAAATTGAGTTCAGAAGATGTTCAGTATCTCCTGGTCACAGCTGAAGCCCTATGGCTAGTGTCACAGTGGCCCTCATAGGACAAGATGAGCCCTGCTGAGGGCCACAGGAATCTTTAAAGCAATGTAGTAACCATAGTCAAAGTTTTACTTGGGGAAAAAACAGTTTCCTTATTGATGCCTGTCTCGTCCTTGTAAAAACGCTGTTTCTACCACAGCAGTCGCCACCCTGTTCCAGGGAAAGTTTGTGTGCTATAAAGAGTCAGCCAGCTGAAGAGGTCTTCGTCTCTACCCGTCCTGAGGCGCTGACCTCCCACCCCTCTTTCCACATTATTAACTTGTCTCTGCCTTTTATTTCGTCCTTCACCCTGCCTCTCATACAGGTAGTTGGGAACGTTGGCCAGGCCCCCGGCAAGTGTAATCATTATGGAAATCAATATGCAGAGCCCTCAAAGAACTAAAGTGAAAAATTCCACATGGCCCAGCTTATTCCCCTTCTAAGTATCTTCCTAAAAGAGTTAAAGATGTCCTGTTAGAGTGACACATGAGTACTCATGTTTGTACCAGGACAATTTATAAATCTTAATCTTGCTAGCAGCCTAATATGTCCATCAACAAGTCAAAGGATAAAGTAAATGTGTTCACACATCGGGAACCTCTCCGCCATAAAGGAAAATAAACGAGTCATTTGTGGGAAAACGGATGAACCTTGAAACCATAATTTTATGTAAAATAAATCTGACCCACGTTTAAATATTGTATGACTACTCATGCATAAAAAGTTCATATTTTAAATAAAGGGCAAATAAAAGCTAACAGGCAATAGGGAGATAGATCTTTCTCAAATCGGAAGGGAATCAAGAAAAAGAGGGCGTGGAGAGGAAGACGAGGGAGAGGAGATGAAAAACAGGAATTAAGATGTGTTTTGTGTATCTACCCTTTCCACACAAGGCCTGTGGAATGGTTGACACACTGCGTCAGTTTGGGTCCTCACTTTGTAAACACGCTCAGCCTGAGCAAGGGGAGGGGATGGAGATGGTGTGGGTGTAAAGGGCCCACCCTAGGGCGGGCGGCCTGAATACAGGGGAGGAAGAGGCTTGCTCTCCCCCTTTTCCGCTCTTGTGCTTTTGCTGTCTTCAGCTGCCATGCACTGTTGCCCCTCAGCCCCGCCACCCCGCCCTGGAGCCAGCTGGACCGAAACCTCCCCCAACTGTGAGCTAAATAAACCTTTCCTCCTTTAACTTTTGGTGTCTGGTATTTGTCTAAGCAACGAGAGAAAAGTAACCAAGACAGATTGCAACCATATTTTACAAACAGACTAGTAAGAAAACTGATGAATATTATTGTATGTACATTACACTTGTAAAATTTGATAGCTACTTAGAGAAAGAGGGAGGACAGAAAGCGTATAGGAACTGACCCATTATTCTCCAAGGGCCAAGTCTGCTACCAACCCCCTCTAGCAGAAAAGGGGACCAGAACCTTTGAATAAGATTGAAGGGACACTTAATATCTTAGCCTGAGCAAGTCTGCCTTCTGAATTGAGACTCTGGTTTGCGACTTGAGTGACTATAGAGCCATCTGCTACCTAAACTGAGGAAGTCTCGAGGCCTGTGAAGCTTTCTTTTCAAGGACACAGAAAGATCTTCCTCTGAAGAATTTTAAGGGCAAGTAGCAGGTAAAACCAAAATGGCATCCTATGACCCAGGCTTGTCTGATGACTGATTACACCAGAAGGTCAGTACTTCAGAAAGATGGCCATGAAATTGAGCTAGGAGAGGAGAGAGCAATGAGGAGAAGCTGAAAAGGCTGAGCACGGTTACTAAGATATTGCTGATAGGAAAAGTTGTCCACACAAGTTAATTAGAAGGACATTTTAATTATTTTTTTACTGGGTTGTGGGAGAATTTCATTTTATTTTTCCTTTAGGTAGCTTCGTGCATGCTAAGCACATGCTCTGCCATTGAGGCACACCCTTAGACTCCCTTTAGGTCTCATCTTTGCAGCATAATTCATTTATGTATAATCTGATTTATTCATTCAACAAATACCATTAAGTGCCAGAATATTGCTAAGCATTTGGGTCCAGGGGTGAGTAAACAAAGCACAGCTTCTTTCTGCCTAAGATTTATAGTTTAGCAGGAAAAGGAGGCAGCTAAATAGTTTTATTTTTAATTATATCCCTGGAAGCCAGCACATTGCTTATTAAGTGCTTAATAAATATTTGTTGAATCAACAGACACATTTTATAGCATGTGTACATATGTTTATGAATGTCAAAACAATCCTTACAGATGTTGATACTTATTTTCTCTTTTGTTTATGGACTAACTATAATTTTCTGAATTAAAAGCTCAGGCAATGGTTAGTCTTGTTTTTGTCTCTTTTGCTCTGTGAGAATCTAGAGCTACGGGGAAGATACTTTTCACCCAGAATTTCCATGGGGTTGAGAACACAGATGTGCTTGCTTTCCGAGAGGAGAGTCAGCCTTCCCATCCTGCCTGGCAGGGAGAGGGTGTGAGGGTGTGGGCTCTGGGAAAATTTGGAGCATAAATAGACACAGATGGCAATGCACACTACTGTGAGACTCTCTTACCCCTATGGTGCTGCTCATCTTTAGAAGATCCACTAAAGACACAGATGTTCTTGGAGTGATCAGAAATTTTGTGTAAGTTAATGGAGCTGCTGGGTCCAGGTTTGCCCTGGAGCAAGCTAAACTGAACAAACTCAAGAGCGAGGCAGACAGAGAGTGCCTGGTAGAGAGATCGCGGGGTACTTCTGGGAGCTATAGGCTGAGTCAAAGGAGCTCCTCACCCCTACAACTGCCTGCGAATTAGGGATTAAAAAGTAACCACAGTCATTTGCTATAGGTAAAAGTCACATTACAGGCAGAGGGATCATCTCACCAATGGGTGGTGTCGGGGTAGCCAGGAGCTGGAGGCTGGTGTAGCCCTTAGGAGCCCAGCTGGGAGTTTAAAGCTTTCCTAGGGGCAAAAGACAAGGGTTTGTCTTGGGTGAGGAAGTACTGAGAACTAAAGGCCAGCTCTCAAAATTTCTGTCTCAGCTGAACATTAAAACTAAAACCTAAATAAGTTCCTCTGAGAAACCAAAACTCGGAGTTTTTTTTTCTGTATTCAAATATAAAGTCTCATTTGACATTCTTTCTAGGAATTTAACAGGAACTCGAATCTTTCACACCAATGAAATATACTAGAGTATGCAGTGGAAGCAAAACCCTCTGTAGCTATGTTTGCAACAGTCTAGGGTAATAAGATATTCCCAAGCATAGAATTTGTGAATCATAGAAGAAAATAATTTACCATGACAAAGCATAATTAGTCACAGTGAAAAGAAATACACTAGAGCTTGAAGAGCTTGCACAACTAGAATGATCTAAAAGCACTGTAAAATAGCTATGCTTAGCATAACTAAAGTGATGACAGAAGGTGTAAAGGCCACAGGGGAGAGGAAGAAATGCTGTAGTACAAGGATACACGTATTAAAAAATAACTGAAAAGAACCCCAAAAATGAGACATTGAGATTAAAATTCAGTGGGAAGATCTAACAATAGGTATACCATGTTTAAAATAAATACATTGTTGACAGAGCAGGAAAAATTAGTAAAAATTCAGCCAAGATAAACAAATAGAAAAATTAGGGAGAGAGATTGAAACATAGAGGTAGATTGAGCAGGTTGACCAGATGGCTAATAAACTGAGCCTCTATAGGATAAGAGCAGAAGAGAAGCTGCATTGAAAGAAATGCTTATAGTTACATGAGTGGCGGTTATAAACTGCACAGTGTTAGACTTTGCATCTTATTTCATTCATACAATTTTCATTTCTCTGTATTTGTTTTCGTAATTAGCGTAACTACTGATGTATTTGGGCATACACTGACCATTGTATATCTGTTTACTTTTTGTCTCATTTTGATCTAAGTTGTTTTTCTTCTCCCTTTGATGGGTGAATCAGATATTTTAGTTAAATATTAATATTTGCTATATTAAATATTTATCAGCATGAGGATTTTGTGTTCTATTAGTGGTTAGAGCTGGGCTGCCCAGTATAGTGGCCATGGGGCCACTTAAATTTAACTTGGAATGTGAGTTAACTAGAATAAAATGAAAAATTCAGTCCCTCACCCAGATGTGGGAGAACAGGCCTGGAATCTCAGCACTGGGAGGCTGAGGATGGAGGACTACAAATTCCAGCCCACCCTGAGCAACTTGGTGATGTAGTGGTAAGTTGTCTCAAAATGAAAATTAAACAGGACTGAGGATGTAGCTCAGTGTGAAGGTTTTGGATTCAGTCACCAGCACTGAAAAAAAATCAGCTCCTCACAGCAGGTGCTCACTAGCCAGATATGTGCAGGCACCCTGTGCTGGATCACTCCTGCATAGACTGTCCCCATCATAGAAAAAGTGTCACCAGAGAACCATGATTCAGGTGGTCAGATGACCCATTCAGATCAGCTAGGTTTTGTCTCATTTCTTGATTTATACAACATCAAAGTTTTCTCATGTATCACAAGGCTGAGACACCTCTAATGAAAGATGGATGAGCATGAGAACAGGTTATAACTTTATTTAATGTGTATTTTACAAGACAGGGGCACCTGAACAAGTGAAAACTCAAAGAATCGGGAGAAGTGTGTATATTGATGCACAGTTTTAATGAGGAGTGGGTAGTCGCACAGAAGTATGACTGGACCAGAGAGCAGGATCTGATGGTTACAAATCTGAGGGGACACCTAAAAAGCTGTTTGTGTAGCTTTTCTCTAGGGAAGGCAAGCCAATGGGAGCTGTATTACTAGATATCATTTATCAGCCTCTTGCCAAATGCATTGGGGATTGGATATACGTTGCCTCTAATTATTAACAATAATTTTGTAACAAACATGTGGTGTTTGTCAGTGTTATTGACAAGAAAGCCAAGGTTCAGAGTGGTTAAATAACTTCCTTTGCAGAATCCTGGTTTGACTGACTTTAAAGTATTCTCGATCATTTTCCAGCTCTTCTGAAGAATAGAGCAGAAGCTTTGGAACATGGTGCTCTTCACATCTCACGCTCAGCTCCAAGTCACGCACTGTGGTTCATGAAGCCTGACCTTTCAGGGCTGTTCCTTGGAAATAGTGACAAGTCAGGGTTGTTGTACCAGGAATCTCTAAAATCCCTTTAATGAGATAAACCCAGTAGCATTAGTTATTGTCCAGTAACCACCGGCATGTTCTCTGCTTCAGGCAAAGTTTAGCTGACTGAGCAAAGATGGAAAATCACAAATGAGGAATCTTTTCATTTAAATAAATTAGCAGTGCCATGACATTCATTACTATATCTATTTTTAGCTTAGAGCAAAGTCAGAGATGCAGAGGCAGGTCAAAGATGCTAGGTGGATCCTTTTCTTTTGACTTGGAAGAAATTTCCAAGCAGTGAAAAGCATACAAGACCTGAAAGTTGCTCTTCTACCCAATATCTTGCTAGACTCTTAACTGCCTTTGCTTGTTTGTCTTATACTATAATTTCCTGCCACCATACCCTACAATTTATCTCACATTCTGGTTTCTATTCTAATATGAAACAGAATGATGGGATTTAATTTGTAGTTGTGGATATTCTGAAGTGCCTAAGTCTAGTTTTAGCAAAGTGATAGCTAAGGAATGATTATTGACATCCGGAGGGTCTGTTTTAGACGATGACTCTAGAAACATTGAAAAAGCATGAGTCCAGACACTGCAAGAAAGAATCCAGTCTCATAAAGAGCTTG
>PVJX010034570.1:0-18845 GCA_004027295.1 Dolichotis patagonum | reverse complement strand
GAAAAATGAAAGCCTTTACCTTAAAATCAGGAACAAGACAAGGATGTCCATTATCACCACTCCTATTCAATATAGTACTGCAAATACTAGCCAAAGCAGTTAGACAAGAGAGAGAAATAAAAGGAGCAAAGACAGGAAAAGAAGAAGTTAAATTATCATTAATTGCAGATGACGTGATACTCTACATAGAAGACCCCCAAAACTCCATTGAAAGACTCCTAGGTATAATAAATAAATTCAGGAATGTAGTTTGATGCAAAGTCAATACTCAAAAATCAATAGCATTCCTATACACTAACAGCAAAACACTGAGAGAGAAATAAGAGAAGCCACACCTTTTACAATAGCATCCAACCAAATGAAATATTTAGGAATTAATCTAACAAAAGAAGCAAAAGATCTATTCAGGGAAAATTATAATACCCTGAAAAAGACATTGAAGAGGACCTCAGAAAATGGAAAGACATCCCTTGCTCATGGATAGGAAGAAAAACATTGTGAAATTGGCTATCCTCCCAAAATTTTTATATAGATTTAATAGAATTCCAATCAAAATGCCACTACCATACCTCACAGATTTAGAGAAATCACTCATAAAATTCATCTGGAACTAGAAAAGACCTAGAATATCAAAGGCAATTCTAGGCAACAAAGGCAAGCAGGAGGCATCACAATTCCTGACTTAAAGTTATACTATAAAGCTACTGTAATAAAATCAGCATGGTACTGAAAGAAACAAACCTGAAGATCAATGGAATATATTAGAAGATACAACTACAAATACAAACACACTCAGCCATCTTATCTTTGATAAAGGGGCCAAACATGTTCACTGGAAGAAAGATAGTCTATTCAATAAATGGTTCTGGAAAAATTGGCTCTCCCTATGCCAAAAAAGTAAAACTAGACCCATGCCTATCACCATGTACTAAACTGAAGTTTAAATGGACAAAAGTTCTAAATATTAAAACAGACACATTAAATTTGTTGGAAGACAAAGTAGGTAGAAATCTTGAAGACTTAGAGGTAGGTTGAGAATTCATGAACAAGAATCAAACTGCATGCAAAATACCTAACAGAATCAATAATTGGGATTTCAACCTATTAAACAACTTTTTCATGTCGAATAAAATTTCCAGCATAGTGAAAAGAAAACCCACAAAGTGGGAAAAAATCTTAGCAACTGTCCCTCAGACAAAGGACTTACTGTTTAGAACATATAAAGAATTTAAAAAATCAGATCCCCAAAATTCAAAGATGAATTCCAAAAATGGGCATCTGACATGAATGCACAGTTCTCAGATGAATAAATACAAATGGTAAATAAATACATGAAAAATGTTCAGCATCAATGGTCATTAGAGAAATGCAAATTAAAACGACATAGACTCCATCTCAGCCCATAAAGAATGGCCAGGATAAAAAAAATACTACCAACAACAAATGCTGGAGGGGCTGTGGGGGATAGGGAACTCTTCTGCACTCTTGGTGGGAGTGTAGACTAGTGCAACCACTGTGGAGGTCAGTCTGGAGATTCCTCAAAAAGCTGGATTTGGAGGTCCCATTTGACCAGCTATCCCACTGGGCATATTCCCAGAAGAACTGAAAACAGCATACCACAGTGATATATGTGCACCCATGTTTATAGCAGCACAATTTGTAATAGCCAGATCTTGGAAACAACCTAAGTGCCCATCAACTGAGGAATGGATAAAAAAAGTTGTGGCATTTTTAGACAATGGAGTACTACTCAGCTATAAAGAATGATCACATTGAGATATTTATAAGTAAATGGATACAACTCGAGACCATACTCATAGGTGAAGTAAATCAAACTCACATGTGTAAATACTGTATAGTCTCCCTAGTGTAAGAAATGGTAAGAGTACATAAGATACAAAACCTCAATAATTACAGTGAAAGGAAAAGAATCTGCTTAAAGGGGAAAAAATAGTATCTCAGGGAAAATGAGGATACAAAAAGAAGGGAAAAGAAAATATGTCTAAAATTATATAAACACACTTAGGATAGCTAAGATGATTGTGCTACAAACTCTATAAGTTCTTGGAACAAAATAGTTAACGTTCATAGGATTGGAACAATTATGCACATTATTGTATGGTGATCTGAGGAACTCTTGAAGATCATTATGTAAAATAACAACCCTAGTTGTGCTTATACCACCTCGTTTTGAAGGCCTATATTGTTAGTGTTCTGGACTCTTTGTTATTGTTGTTTATATGTCTTTTTTGTTTCATGTTTTTCTAGGAATTTGTTTTGTTTTTCCCTCCAATGCAGAAAGAATAGGTATACAGGTAAAGACTCAGGCATGCATAGAACTTCTAAAAAGTTTATGAGAATCGCTTATGTAATGCAAGATGAAATGAACAGCTACTTTGAAGAAAAAGATACTAAGGTACCCAGTGCTGATTCCATAGCATCATGATGTGAAATTCAGCAATACTATTATTCTTTGTTCAGAGTGATTTTAGTCTGTTTTGTTTTGTTTAATTTCAACATACATGAAGGTATGAATAGCTGTTTTGAAGAGAATGAGAGACATTATGGCAGCCATTGTTGACTTCCCTATTGTCTGGTCTTGAAGACCTAAAATGCCTTCATCATCCTGTTCTGATCAGTTTTATACTATTTTGTTTTGTGACAATACATTGTATGTGAAGCTATGGACAACTTTTTGGAAGAAAACAAGAGACAATATGATAGACAGTGAAGATCTCCGGTTGTCTTGCTTTGAAATCTGTGTCTCTTACATTGTTAGGATCTGTTTTGTTCTGCTTTGTTATGTTTACTTTTACCCTCTTTAAAAGTAAAATAAAAAAGGTGACATTCCTGTACTAGGCACACATGTAGTTTTTTAAATTAATTAGACAGCTGAGTTATGACAGTGTTTGAGTTGAATAACCTATGAGTCTAGAATTTACCAAAAGAGATACAGATCTACAGCAGTTGAGCAGAATTTCAATGTCAAACATTCATTCTTTAGTCTTTGACGGAGAAATTAGTTTGTATATTCCTTGGTGGTTAATTTTTCTCTAGATCGTGACTCAGTGTACTAAGAAAGTTCAGATTCAAATGAGGAAAAGGTAAATTGCACTAAACTGAAAAAAAAAAACACAAGAAACTGAGAAATAGTACTTTACATATCATGTGGTTGATACATTGTGTCAACTTGGGAAGTTTAGAAGCTTAACTAAATGATTCAGCAGCTTTACATCCTAGGATGTAGAAGACATGCCCTAAGGTAGCTATTTACACCCAAGGATGTTGTGATGGTTGATTCATTGTGTCAGTTCGAAGTTTCCAAGCTAACTAAGTGACTCAGCAGGGGTCCAGAGTCCTCACTTTGTAAATATCTTCTGCCTGTGCAAGAGGAGGGCACAGAGATGGTGTGGATGCTACATCCACCTTAGAATAGGTAGCCTGCTTACAATATAAGGGAGGAAAAAAGGCTTGCTCTCCTTCTTTTGGCTCTTGTTTTTGCTGTGTTTTGCTGCCATAAACTGCCACCCCTGAGCCATGCCACCCCGCCTTGGAACCAGCTGATTACAGACCCAAACCTCCACAAACTGAACTAAGTAAACCTTGCCTTCCTTAACTTTGGGTGTTGAGTATTTTGTCTCAGCAGTGAGAGAAAAGAACTAACACAATGATGGCTTCTGAGAGGGGAAGTAGTCAGTGAGGGGTTCAATCTGCAAGCCTTAGTGACACTTTAATCAACTCAGGCAGTTCCATTCTTGTCACTGGTTCTGTTTTGTAGCAAGCTAATCTTTAGTTTGATCGCTTTTTCTTTCTTGTCTCTTTCATTGGTTCACATTAGTACATTTTTGCATCTTCTTTGATGAACTAACATGCTAGAATGATCACTGACAGTTTCAACAAATGAAACTTTCAAATTTAATCATGATGATAATTACATAAATCTCTGTATGATGAAATTACATGCATAAACACACACAAATAAGTGAAAATAATGGCATGCTTATGAAATTTGAATAAAACTGGTGGATTGTATCAATATTAATTTCTCTACCATGTTATTGTACTAGAGTTATGCAAGATGTTACCATTGAAGAAACAGGTTGAAATGTACAGAGAATTGTCAGTATTACATTTCAATTTATGTAAATTACTTCCAATTAAATTTAAGTAAAATTAAATCTTAGGAATCACCATTAGAAATCAATCAATTTGAAAGAGCAAAAACTAGATGAGATAGTTTAACATTTCAGGAGTATGACTTTTGATTTGTTAGACAATTGGTCTTTTGGCTAAATTAAAATTACTTTGAATAGAATAATGAATAGGACAATGTTTCTTCCTTTTCCTTGGTCAGGTATTACAGTGATAAAATGTTTGTTAGCAACCAATTGTTCCCTGTTCGTCATCTTCCCTTTTTGTCTAGATTACACACAAAGAAATTTTATGTGCACCCCTAATATGCTTATGGAAAAATTAAGTACATATTTACTGTTCTTACTTTATTTTTAATCCTTTCTAAAATATGCGTAGAAAGAAGACATGAGCATGGGCAATCAGTGTGAGTGTGAATTCTGAATTCACCCCCAGGAAAATTAAACATGTTTATAAATTTAAGACAAACACTTTTTATTATGACTTAGATCAACACATTATGAATTCTAAAATCACAAATCACTTCTTTAACTGGGGCCAAAGCAAGTATATTTTAGTTAACCAAGTAACCTGGGTGTCATAATGGTTAATTGCATGTGTCAGCTTGACAGAGTCACGGGGGACCCAGATATTTACTCAGACAATGTTCTAAATGTGTTTGTGAGATATTTTTTAGGGTTGTGATTAGCATTTTGATCACCAGATTGTATGAAGCATGTTTTCCTCTTTTATGTGGGTGGGTCTCATCTAATTAATTAAAGGTCCCAATCAAACAAGATACTTTTTCACAAACAGGTTATTTCCTTCTCCCTAACTTCCCTCAGGTGAGACTTTGCTTTTTTCCTGCCTTCAGACTCAAAGTGAAACATCGGCTCTTCCTGGGCCCCATGCCTGTTGGCATTTGGACAAGATTTCCACCATCCCTTCTTGTGGGTCTCCAGCTTACCACTAGCTGGCTTCCACATCTTATCCAATATTGTCAACTTTTACATCTGTATATTCTATTGCTTTTGTTTTTCTGGATAACCCTGACTAATGTAATTATGTACTGTATTATTTTGAGGTTAAGTCATCTAAGTGTATGTATGTGCACTTACACACTTCTTAATCAAATTATTCTCTAGAATTTTCTCTCAATGCCAAAACATATAACATGGTTAATTAACATTAAACAAAAATGCATCAGAAATATAATTCCCATCCTAAACCAATTTTTATTTTAAAAAGGTAGACATTTTGTGGAAGTAAAAAAAAAATGTAAATCAGGTATCATATACACATAAATAAATATCTATGATATATATCATGTATTCTATTCAGAAATACAAATATACATGCATGTACTAAATGCATGCAAAATGAGATAAAAACCAAAGACATTGCCAATTTAAAATATTTAAGATAATCTTCCAGATGAATCTGGAAACAATAAAAGAACCAAAGAAACTAACTAGACAAAGAAAACTAGAAAATTATTTTCAAAGTAACAGTTTCCTGAAACTGATAAATACTTAAAAAGTCAAATAAAGGAGAGTAAGGCATGGTGGTTGGAGAACACTCACACTAAATGAACTTTGAAGAAGAAAGTGTGTTCTCAAGAAGAAGGATGGTTAAGGTGCCCAAAGAAGACACAGAGAGAAGTTAGTAACAGGAAGGGGAAGAAACAAAATGGTTTAAAATGGTACAACTCACTCCCAAGAATAACTTCACCACAGAGGAAAGCCATGGAAGACTGTTTGGGCTCATCTTGTTGGAACACTTTGCATATCTTGATGTTTCTAAGTGAATGCCAGGTGCCGGTAGGATTTCTTCCTGCTGATCACCACATGTGGAGTTGATTATTACTACATCCTTAATGTGTCACAGTGGTGGGACTATGAGTACTGCCAAGGACTCTGTGACTTTTTAGCCTTTTAGTTGAGATGTTAAGATACTATGTGAAAATTTTCCTTCACCTCTACATGTAGCACTCCAAGATGGAGGAAGTTTAGTTATTAGTCTATCTGTTTACTAAGAACTTGAAAGAAGGTTTTTAGACAATCTAAACAGAAGAAATAGAATTGCAAAGGCGAAGGTACTGTGATACTCTGCCATGAAGTGTACTTTCCTGGTTTATTTTAAGAAATCAGATTGCCTCCTTCTAATACCTCCCAAGTCTGAAGTGGAGATTATAGCTCCAGGAAAGAATAATCACAGCTCTTCTGTTCCCATGACTCAGGAACCAGTAAGTCTGAGAAGAAAGTAGTTTCCTTTCTTCTTGGAGAAAAAATAACATGGCAATGAAAGGTTATTAACACTGGAAATTAATTTTGTTATTTATGTTTTTTGAGACAGGGTCTTGCTATATAGTTCAGGGTGGCCCGAACTGGCCTGAAATGCATGACAATCCTCCTGCTTCAGTTTCTTGAGTGCTAGAATTACAAGTGTGTACCACCACACCTTTTGGAACTAGATTTTAAATGAAATGGTGTAACTCAGTTCAAGAGGTTTTTATAAACAGACCAGAATCTAAGATGAGGTGAAGTATGATTCAATATAACATAACTGTTGTAGATTTTTCTATGACCAATTCTGCTTTATTATTGATATTGTGAACTCTAAATGAATATGCATGATAGATCACTTTCACTTATTGTTACAATTTTGTGGCTTTCGGTTCTTTCCTAGGATGGGCTCACATTCTACTGTTTTTACCAAGTTTCAAAACTCTCTTCCAACACTTGTCTCATCTTGCTTCATCTACCCGCTGTGTAACATCATTCTTGATTACTTAGAGATTAGCTTTTCTTATTTAAATTTTCATATTTGTATCTTAATAGCATCAGCAATTTAATTTATATTTAATGATCTTTATCCTCTATTCTCTTTTCTGTTTATGCTCCAAGGATACCTCCTTTGGAAAGACTCTAATTCTCTAGATCATTTATTTTTATCATGTGTTTGGCACATGTGCACACTTCCTTTGCTACTGAACTACATGAAGTCATAGCTTATCTTCCATTCCTCATATGATAACGATAATGCATACATAAATGCATGTAGCATAAATATATGCTTCATTATTTATGCGTATTGCAAGGTGTTTCCCAAAAATTTACTTCAAACTTCATCATAGATGACCCCTGTCTTTGAGGGGTAAGTCATAAATGTTATTGTCTGTTATTTTATTCTTTACTCTTTACAATCTCCATGCATGAACAGAGACTCCCATTATTTTTACCCAGATTTACTAAAATAGCCTCCTAACTAGTTTGCATGCTTTAAAGAATCTTGACTGATGAGTTAGAAAGCATAGAGGATTATTTTGGTTATAGTTGTAGAGATGATGAAGTTGAAGAACATGAGGCCAACGTCTGCTGGCCTCTGGTGGACACTTCATAGTGCATGCACAAGCAGTTTGACCGCAAATAGACAATGCATGAGGAACAGGATGGCTTTATAACAAGCTATTCTTGTAGTGACTAATTCAGTCCTGAGAAAAACTATGCTAATCCCTCTCAGTGACCTGATCACATCTTTAATGTCCTGTCTCTCAGTCCATCACACTGATGTTCCAATTCCAACATGAGCTGAGGAGATAAATCATATTCAAACTATAGAAGTCTCCATAGTTACTAGTTTTAAATAATGAACATATATTGTTTTCTAGCTAAAAAAGAAGTTTCATGTGTCACTAGCAGATACTCCACCAAAAACACTGTTGGTAGGTGAGGGCATAGAGATTAAAAAATGACAATTGTTCTTACTAACAATCAGTGAGATTCAATATTCCCATCAGAACAAAAGCAGTGGTCCAGCCAGGACATAGACAAAGGCATGCCAGCACCGCAGATGAGACTAAATGCTTCCTCTCTTGACCAACATAAGTGACCGCTGCTTTTCCACTACAGCTCTCACCCTGTTTAATCTTTCCACTTCAGCCACACATTTATTGAAATAGCCAGTCACACTTAGCCCCTGCCACTTGACAATACCCAGCTGAGACCTGATTCTGGCTTCCTGAGTTCCTCCTTCATGTTACTGAGTGTGATTTCCACACTCAAAAGTGTCCCCCTTTATCCCTCTACACAGTCTTTCCGAGTTTCTTCTAGGATATGTTTATTGTTACTGCACCGAAAGAAATAAATTTATACTTGCTAACAGAACCTATGTATGTTGCAAAAGCACTCTTCGATCGCAAGCTATAATACTTTTCTATTACATTTTTGTTTCCTACAAGAAAAATCATTGTCCTTAATAAGAGACATGAATGAGTAAGAAATGTTGCTTGTGAATATTATTTGACAAGGTGGCAGGTTAGTAGATGTAGAGAAACAATAAAGAATGTATCTAAGACATTTTTTCCTCTACCCAGTATCTACCTGTCTATCTTCCAGTAATATATTTTACAACATATGCATGCCAAAAATATGCCCTTCCCTGAAACAAATCATACACTTTCTTCGTGTTTGTTATTGCTTTATACATTATCTCATTTACTAGTCCCATCACCATTTCTCCATGTAATAAATCTTTGGTTAAACCCTAGCAAAGCTCATGTTTTCTTGGAAACTGTTTCCAGTTACAACATTCAGAAGGAATCACCTTATCTTCTAGACTTTCATAGTCCTTTGGTGTTAATCCAGTTAATTGGGTATATATTCATCTTCCTCTCTAGATTATGGTTTTATGAGTCTATAATTTTTTTGTGCTTAGTGTCTATCACAGTTACTTGAACATAGGGCTGTGCAATATATATTTAATGGATTTGCTTCCCAGGTGCTCACCCATGTGACCAATTCTCAAGGAACTACTTAATAATCCAAGATTTCAAGTTGGCATTTAACAATGGACTTACGTCTGAACTGAAAACCGGAAGTAAACTAGAGGTTTAATTCTGAAGCCATTTTTGACAGACTGATTTGCTGGGAGGGATAAAATATAGATTCAGGTATCACCACTGAGTACCAAGTTACAAAGGAGATGGAACTCTCTGGAGAAGCAATTCTAATAGTCAATATGATATTCTAATGCCTGGTCTTTTCCCACTTAAGAATATTCATTGGAAAATGAACATTGTAGTCAAGAAAAAAATATGTCTCCTTGAAAAAAAACTAGAAAAACACTAATGTTCTTGATCTTTTTACTTCACAACTCTGGCAGATTCAATTAGTTAGACTGAACCACATAAAATTTTTATTATCTTTGGACAAAAATAATCACATATCATCAAAGTCACGTAGTTCAAAGCTGTGCACCTCCTCACTCTCAATCATGCTGTGGCAGCTGAGTGGATAAAACTGGAGCTTCTTTTTGCTTCACTCGTTTTGGATCCTGTGTTTGTATCATGAAAATTGCCCTTGGTTGTTCCCCATCTCCTTAGCAACAGATATACACACTGTTGCATAAGGAGGATTCTTCCTGCAGATGGTGAATTTTAACTACGGTATTTGCTATTTATTTTTACTGGTTTTAAACTGATAATTTCTTGAGAATGATGTTTTCCTAACCCTCTCCTTAAAGATATTAATAAGGCCAAAGCAACAAGACTGACTGGGGTATAATTACCATCTTTAAAGACTTCTATTATAGTGCCTTTGATCTACCAGGATATTTTTTTAAAGTTTAAAAATTGGACCTAGCCATGATACACAATGTCCTTTGGTGCTGTGAAGCTATCCTAGATCATAGTGAACATAGTAAAATCTTTTACAAAACATCAAATAGTCCTTGTTCTGACTAACAATCATTTCAAAAACATGATCTCATAGTGCAGATACTGAGAATGCAGTTGGGGACAGCTTTCAGTGAACTAATCTAGCAAGGTTGATAAACATCAGCATTTAAAACTCTCCTTCCCAACAGTATGCATGACATTAATTGATAAAGTTTAAGTGGTTTTGCAGAACTGATTTCCAAATTATATCACTTAAGACACTGTCATACAGAAAATCCATTATCATCAAAGAAACTGATTACAATTTAAGTATCTTCATAGTTACTGTGCAGATTTTTTTTAAAACTAGTTTTACTCATATCTTTTTCCCTTCTTAGAAATCTTTGGCACTGGTACTTCAGTTTACTTTTCCATTACTAATAACTACGAATTGAAAGGTGAGAACAAAGTTTACACGAATAAGTAAGATGGTTGGAAGAACAGGGAGTCCTAAGTCACCCATTAATGGAGAAGAAACAAACAAAACACCAACCTGCCATACAAAGATAAAAGATAAGTCTAATCTGTGTAATCACATATGCTGCCAATACTGTCCCACTGTGCATAGGACACATGGCACATGGTTGTAGGCCTAAATATTTAAGATTTTTTGAAGTGTTTTTAAAATACAGTTTCTAAAGAAGAGCTTTAGATATACACAGTTTGAGATGAGAAAACAGAAGCATCACATACCACTCACATTTTCCTGCTGTATCACATCTAAAGTTAATAAGCTACTTTTTCCCCAAGTATGGCACTTACTATTAACTGAAGTACACAGCATATTCAAGCTTCTCTAAGTTTGTGCTTTAAGTCTCTGCTTTGTTATATAATGCTACATGGATGGCATCAGGTTATATTCAGTCCTTACACTTCCTTAGGTTGAGCTTTAACCTGACAGTCTCTAAGACTTGTAATTTTTGAAAATTTTGAAAACTATTGACCAGTTCCTCGGTTGGAAGCTTTCTGCTAATTAGATTGCAGTAATTGGAGGAAATAAGAGTCTCAAGAAAATATGTTTTATTACATTATGTAGTAATTCAAAATCAACTATCAATCTGAAAATTTGCTTTATCCTAAGTTCTGGCTAAATAAAGCAATCCAGAAGGTTTTAGCATGGATTGTTCCTGTAAAAGTCATTTCTTCTAGTTTTTTTTTTAAATAGAATATACTTTCACAAATTGCTATACTGTATCTTAAGCAAAGTAAGTAAGCACCTCCGTAATTATGTGACCACTGAGATAGTGTTTGGAATTCTCCGTTTGAGCCAGCGAATGGGTGTATCTATGGATAGTGTTGTACATAGTAACTCAGTGAGGCCTGAAGCTTGACTCTATTCAGAATGAATGCAACCAATTTTGACATTATGTTACAGGTAAATAAGCACTGAAAAATAAACGAAAGAATCATAGCATATTCTACCTGGAAGTTTGTAAACTGTTTTATGGATCACTTCAGTTTTAGCGAAAGGCTGATATAACCAACTACCACCATTATTTTTGATATTAAGAGACATGCCTTTCAATAAAATAATTGAAATGCGAAAAGAAAAAAGAAAAGAAAAAAGAAAAATTATTGTTACCAAATACTGATTTGTCTTCTTGCTATTGAGTCTGTCTTGATCACTGACTAAAGCAGAGATGGTCAGATTTCTCTAATGTAAGTTTTCTTCATGTCTTAACTATCTTATCCCATTTTATGCTGTCATAGCAGAATGCCATAGTCTGGCTGCTTCACAGAGATCAGTAATGTACTGAGTCCGTGAAGCCCAAGGTCCAGGAACAAACATTCAGCAGAACCTTTCTTGCTGCGCTGTCTTTCAGTGGCTGAAGGGGGAAGGGAGAGAGGACGCGAAGGAGGGAGAAAGACTAAGAGAGCAGGAGAGTCAGTAACACACCTTGTCCTTTTGTAAGGAACTCATTCCTGAAATAATGACATTACTTCATTCATGACAGCAGCTCTAATGGCCCCATCACTTCTTAAAGGTCCAGGGGGAATCAAGCTTCCAACAAACGTGTTTGGGAGGAGACATTTAAACCACAGCACTTCTTTATTGGTCTCTTGGACTCTGCTCTTTAGCAGGAAGTTGCTTGAAGCAGCCTATACTTAAGGAGTAATGTCAAGGGAGTGATCCTACTCGACAGCAGAGTGCCTACAAAAATTAGAATTCTTCTGCGTAGGAGACTGATCTATTGTCTATTAATTTTTTATTTAATAACTTGGTGTCAGATTCTAGATTTATAGGTATTTATTTTACATTGTTTATAATAGAAATGTAAATTATTTTATTGTTAAAGTTGTTTCAATAATCTTGGTCTTTTGGTAACTGGTCTCTTCTCTCTGTGTGTGTGTGTGTGTGTGTGTGTATGTGTGTGTATTTGAAACATAATCCAGGCCCGTATTGTTTGCTTCCTGATCTAGTCCTAGTATTAATGGTTTGTAAAATGATCCCCTTTTCTTTTTGTTAGAAAATGATACTAGAAATCAAGTTGTGAGTATTAGGTTTGCTTATTATAACAGAGATATGTTTGATTTTAGGCCATCTTGGCTGAGAGGGAAAAGAAATGTAGAGATATATACTAACCCATGTATTTACATGTATATTATAGACATATTAGATATTATAGACATATATATCCATATATATGATTTCTAAATTTTATATTTTATTTTAACATATACATATGTAGTATATAAAACATATATAAGAAAATATACAGAATTTATTTTATGTATGGAAATATATATTCTATAGTATCATACATATTTCAATAGTAATATCTGTGTATTTATAATAGGTTAAGTATGTTTATTTTATTGTTTCCAACTGTAATCTATTACTAGATGTATAATTGATCATCTCTAATCTCTCATTCCAGCATCAGGGATTTGATTTCCATTAAATGCAATTTATTTAATTAATTCTTCAGGTCTATGTTCATTTATAATGGTTTCAAAATTGTTAACTGATAGCCCATGGGAAATTACTTCATCAAATACAGAATGATGTTTATGTATTTGTTGTTACTTTTGTCTTTGTAGTAAACATTAGTTTCCAGTATCAGTATTTTTCCGGTAAGTCTCTCAGAAAATGTCATTCTGACATATGGACTAGTTTCACTGATATGAGAAGTCCTTCTGTTAACCCAGCCCTTTCCTGAAAAACCCTGGCAATCACTTACATTTTTATTTTTCTCTTTAATTTAATCTTTTCTAGAATGTTACATAAATAGTAGCATACAGTACAAAGACTTCTCAGAATCATTTCTTTGGTCCTAGCAATATTCCTTTATATGCACCCACTTATTTTTTATGGGTTGGTAGTGATTTTGTTGTGTTATGGTTGAGTAGCATCCTAAACTATCATGCATACAACACAGTTTGTTTAACAAACACCTCAAAAGCATATCAAAGCTTGTTTAACAAAATTGTTGTACTCATTTGTATGCATGATCTTCTGGAGATAAGGCTCCAAATCAGTTGAATAAATATCTAGGGGCACAATTTCTGGGTCTTATGTGAAGATTGTTTCACATTGCAAGAGTCAATCTTCCAAAGTGGTTGTACCATTTTTCATGCTACCGGAAATAAATGAGAATTCCTGTTGCTCTGCTATTCTGCCAGTGATTATTAATTTTTTTTTAAATTTTAAGCCATCTCAGGAAATATATGCCATTATTTTATGTAAGGACAAGTTATATTGAACATTTTTGTGTATTTACTTGTCATCTCTTCATCAGGAACAGTATCCATTGAAATTTTTTTTTCCTTTTGAAAAATCAGATTGTGTTTTCTAATTAAGTGTTCTCTATGTATTTTAAATATAAATTCTTTTTCACATAAATTTTGAGCTAATATTTTCTCTTTATTAGTGAATAATCTCATTCTCTTAAAAGGATCCTTCACAAGTTTGAATTTTTAAATTTAACAAATTTCAAATTACTGCTTTTTATGTCCTGTTTCCCTGTGACAAGGAGATATTGAGGTCTCCTGTTACAACTGTATTATTGCTCATTTGATTTTCCATGTCTACCAATAACTGTCTTATATAGTTGGGTTGCTCCTGTATTAGGTGTATACCTATTTATGATTGTTATTGCATTTGTGCTGTCTCTAGCTTTCTGATTGAACCCAATTAATCTTGCATTATTCTTGTAGCTGTTGGATTGATTTCTCACGGTCTCTTACTATTTTTGAGGCATCTTTCTTTTTATATCACTAGCTGAAATTCTGTCTTCAAGATCTAAAATTCTATCCTTTTCTTCATTCAATCTGTTGCATGTATTTTTAATAGAGGTTTTAATCTCCTGTATCTCTGTTTGGATCTGTTTCATGTATTCCATTTTTCTCCTATGTTGGGCACTTTTTATTTTCATCTTTTTCTAAGCTTATCTATTCTTTTATTTGTGTCTTTTCTATTATCTTTGATTTTAAGTTTTATTTCTTTTTGTACCTGAGAGATCATTTTCTCTATACCCTTTTCCACTTGTTTTTATTTCTTCTATCATTTCAGAAAGTTCCACTATGTAACTTCCAGCTTTTTAATCCATCTCATTGAGTTCCAGGCCTGTCCTAGGTGGGCTGGGGGTCTGGGGCCACACCTACCTCTCTATCATATCATTCTCCACCTTCTCATTTTTCTTTTATTTTGTCTTCTATGTCAGTGTCCACCAAAATCCCATGACATACAGTTCTATGACTAGCACTAAGGCCTGTCTCAAGGAGGAAAAGGGATATTCATTCCTCAGGGATGTCTTCTGGATGTTGTTGGAACTTTACAGCTACCCTGAGAACCTCTTTTCTTCTGCTGTTTACAGTTCTGTGGTAGTGTCCATGTCACATCCCAGAGATGTGCTGGGTACGAAGCCAATCTGTCTCTGGATATGGGGTTAGGACTGGTCTTCTGTCAATGGAGTTTGAAGTCCAGCTACTGTCTCCTTGCTGCTGCCTCAGTGTCTCCCACATTCCTGGTCTTGCTGATTACTTTACCCACCAATGGTTTGTGTGTATGTATGTGTTGGATTGTTGTCCTGGGTCTTGGGGTTGAGTGGAAAACACTAATTATTTCTGGATGTTGGACTCCCCTTGTATACCTGGATAAATCCTTTTTGGTCATGATGTGAATTTTTTTTTTTTTATACATTGTTACTCACATCTTACTGAATACTTTTTCATCTACATTCATGATATTTTTTTCTCTACAATTTTGTTATGATTTTCTTCTAAAAATTCTTATCTTGTTTTGGTGTTAGTTTTTCATAATTAAGAAGTAAATCCTTTGTTCATATTTTATAGAAAAGAATGTAAAAAATAATCAACATTTTTTCCTTAAATATCTGGTGTTACTCAAATGTGAAAACATATAGGCTAGTAAAGTTTTTCTTTAGTGTTTAAACAATTGATTTACATACTTTACAACTTTGATCCTACTCAGGTTGTCTACTTTTCCTTGGGTGAGTTTTGGGACTTTATATCTTTCATAGAATTGTTTATTTTATCTAAATTGTCAAATGTATGGGTGTAGAGAGTTGTTCATAGCATTTCTATATTTTATGTACAACTCTTTATTGTACATAGGGCTTTCAATTCTATTAATTATTGCTCTGATTACTTTTGGCTTATTTTTCATTTTTTTCTCTAATTTCCTAAGGCCAAAATTTAGGTTATTTATTTAATATCTTTTTTTATTTTGTTTTTGGATGGAATATGTATTTGATACTAGAAATATCCTCTTAAGCACTAAATTATGTGAATTTTGCTGAGTTGCTCCTTTTATTTTTTTACTGAGTTCATTATTTTTGCATGAGGCTTATTTGACTCATAGTTTATTAAGAAATATATTATTGAATTTGTAAGTACTTGGCAATTTTACAGCTACATTTATTGATTTCTTATTTCATTTCATTGATGTCTAAAAATATGTTTCATTGATTTCTATTCATTTTAAATCCTTAAAACATTTTCAGGGTGCAGAAAGTAGTCTGTGACATTGTACCATGTGACCTTGGTGAAAACTGCATATGAACTATGAAAGAGTGGATCATCTGTCATTGTTGGAAGGAGCACTCTATAAATGAGAATTAAATGAAGTGAACTGATAGTACTCTTCAGGTTATATGTATCATCATAGTTTTCTTTCTATGTCATCTATTGGTTTGTCATATAAGAGTGTTAAGTTTTCCAACTAGAACAGTGTATCTAATTCTCCATTTAGTTGTATCAGTTTTTGCACATTTTACTTGCAGTTTTCTTTTGCTAGATGCCTGTGAGTTTAAGATACTTGAGGTCTTAGAGAATTTACTCCTCTGTCATCATACAATGAACTTACTTATCTCTGATTACATCTATTGTTCTGAAATTTATTTTTTCTGATGTTAACACAGGTACTAGAGCTTTTGTTGATAAACATTAGCATATGAACTTCTCTATCTCTTTATTTTTAAACAGACTTCATTCATAGTTTCTTTAACTCAACATATATTTAGGAAATTTAAAAATCTTCTTTGCTAATCTAACATTTTCAGTGTTTATTGATATAGTTAAATTAATATTTATCATGTTTGTAACTGCTTTTAATTTATTTCAGGGCTCTTTTCTTCCATCTAACCTTCTTTACGCTTTCCCAAAATTTTAGTGGGAATTATATAGAATTCTGATTTGTCTAGATGATCAATTATGATTTTTTAAAAAATATTATAAAGTCTACAACACAGAGATAAATAAGCTCATTGCATTATTAATGTCTTAGTGATCTCTGTCTACCTTCAAACAAAGATATTCAGCTTTACATGCACCATAGGCACTTCATACCAGGGTATCCAAAATTCATCCTTTCTGGTGGAAAGTTGGCACAGTAGCTGAAAATCAATGTAATCTAAATATACAGAGAACAAGGGGGAAATCTTCAATCTTATCAATGCACAGAAAATATCAAGTTGACAAAATTCAGTAATTATTTATAACAAAAATCAAGAATCAATGAATAGAAAATTTCTTTGACTTAGCAAAGAATATATCTAGAAAATGTAAAAGTTATATCATACTGGATTGTCAAAGACTGAGCAATTCCCTGTTAAATCATGAGCACAGAAATGAGGGTGTCTGCTCTTAACTACTACCATTTAACTTATACCAGAAATTCCATCTAATGAAACACGGGAAAATATAGAAAAAATATATCCAGCTAGATAGGTAGGCAGATAGATAGATAGACAGATTTTTTTTTTAAAGGAGTAGAGGAAGGAGGGGAGGGGAAGGAAAAGATAGGAAGGGAGTCCCAATCTGGTAAAGGTGCTGAAAAGCCAGGTCTACATTCTCTGTCGCTGAGAATGTAAAATGGTTCAGCCACTCTGGAAAATAATTTATATATGTTGTTTAAAAAACACTAAAAATAGAATAACTCAGCAATTGCCCTTCTGAACATTTATCCCTCCCTCAAAAAAACCTTCATGTTCGCAGAACAGAAACTTGTGCACTCTGTCAAGAAAGCTTTATTTCAGGTGCAAAAACCTGAAATAGACAAAATGGCCCCCATTGTTAGTTTTTTTATGTCATAGACCTTTATTTAACAATAAAAAGTTTATAATATCTACGTATGTATAGGTTTAGATGATTCCCAAAGTCAGTATGCTGTGAGAAAAAAACTAACCCCAGAATATCACACATTCTGCTACTTTTCTTACATTCTCAAAATTACTAAATATTGAGAGGAAAATCATAATAGTGGTTAACTGAGGTTAAGAAAGAGGAGCAGAATGTTGTACATAATAATAGGTAGCAAAGGAAGGATTTTTGAAGATGCAACAGTTTTGTATTTTGACAGTGATGATTCATGAATGTATTATGTGATAGAACTACATAGAATTCTGCAAGCATATTGCACCATATCAACACTCTGTTTTGATCTCATGATTATGGAAAATGTAAACTTTGGACTAGAAGCTAAGGTACATGGCATCTCTCTATATGCATTACATTGAAATTTGTGTATCTATGATACTTTTAAAATTAAAAGTTTAGAAGGAAGTTGTGAAACATCTTTGCATGAATTAGGCTTCAAAATTATTTTATCCATTACTTCAATGCGTAGCTTTAAATGATCTGTTTGTTAATGCTCTTTTAAGGGAAATAATTCATCAGGGAATAAGGCAAAGTTTCCATTCCTGTGGGACATCAATTCTAGCTGATGCATAAAATAAGCACATAAACTTGTGCACAATATGTTCTGTGATGAAAGATGCTATGAAAAAAAAAAATGAAATGATGGGATCAAGAACAATGAAGACAGGGACTGTCTCTCATATCCCAAATGCTCAGAGGAAGACCTCGGGATAAAGCATTGATCTGAGCCCTGAAGGAAATATTCAGGAAGATATCTGGGGTGAGGGTATTCTAGGCAGAGGATATTGCAAAAATAGTGATAGAGAAAAGGCTCCTTTGGTCAAGCTGTGAGCAGGGGTTATGGTAGGTACTAAAAGCAGAGACAAGAGTTTCCAGACCATGTACACCTGGTGAGAAATCTGGGTTTTACACTAAGCTGGAACCTCTTTGGAGGATTTGATAAAAGTGAAATGATCCGCTGTGGGTTTTAAAAGCATCATGTTAATTTTATTATACTAGACTGTGGAGGGCCTGATACAAATGAAATAACCCAAGCAAAAAACTTCCTTCTCATAAATATACATTTTTGTGGACAATTGATTTTTTGGAGTCCTCAAAACTCCAATATTATTAAAGTTGTTTATCTCTTATCAAATGTCAAGACGTATTTATTTTTGAATTCTTTAGTAGAGAGTTTCTTCTCATAGCTTCGAAGTCTTTCAAAGTTTTAAATCATCAGTTGGAATGGTGTTATCCTGTTTTGTTTGACTATATCATATGTGATGATATGAACAGCTGTTTTGAAGAAAACATTATGACAGCTATTGCTGATTTAATATTATCCTTCTTAGAAGTCCTACCATGCTTTTTTTTTGTTCTATTACCATTGGTTCTGTCT